>JAKOGI010000316.1:515000-727698 GCA_029747015.1 Carnegiea gigantea
GGTATTCAGTCCATGGACAATGGCGAGGTTACAGTGCTGGTGGTTGCCAGGATTATGATACTTGGCACCAGAATCCCCAGTTCCGTTTAAGGGCAATCGGAGCAGATACATCAGTTCCGATTCATGTCTTTATTACTCTCACCCAGGTATTACTAGTTCTTTGCCTTGAACAGGAAGATCAATACTCTCGATGATTTCATCTAACATAATGCGCTGCCAGGGCGTGAGTTTCTCCCGCACTGCAGCAGGTTTCAGGAATTATCAATCTAGCCATAATTCAACAATGTTCTACATAGGAATGAGGATACTCAAAACACGGGGCCGCCGTGCTGCTTATAACATTTACTTGCATGAATCTGTTGGTGGGACTGATTATGTCAACTCCCGAGAGATATCATGTGAAATGGTGTTGGATCCTGATCCAAAGGGCTATACGATAGTGCCGACTACCATAGCCCCAGGGGAAGAAGCGCCATTTGTACTCTCCGTTTTCACTAAAGCATCAATAACACTGGAAGCACTATAGCATGTACAGCTGCACTGTCTAAATGTGATACAAGCTAACAGTTGATTGAACTGCAAAGCTCCTGACTCTTCCTTGAACCCCGAGAAGGTGGCCTTGCATCTGGCATGCCGAGTGGGTTGGTCGATTGAAATGCAAGGCATTGTAGATAAAGAAGGTATTTCCTGTCTTCTTTTCCCATGTTTGAAGATTAATCTATGCTTTTCTTTTTCTGTTTTTGGGGGGGTTGGTCGATTGAATTGGAGTAATTGTTTTCATGTTGTGGAATTTTTTTCCCATTTACAGTTTGACATTAAGGCGGGGGGGGGGATTGCACGTCAGCAGGCTGATTTTTTTTCCCTCCCTTGACAGTCTCCTTGATTTATGTGGAAGCTCATTGTGGTTTGGCTGTTCCTGCTTGGATCAGCGAAGGTGGTTTAATTTGACGGTATATAAGAGGTCGATGTGGAAATCCCATAGATTTCTCTACCGGTGCTACCATTTGCGAGGTTTCTTGGATGACTCATCTGTACATGAGTATTTGTTAGCAAATAGGTCTCTTTGTAAATGCAGGGAACGGTAAATAGAGAGGGAAGAGAGGATGTAATGGGGTGTAATTTGTCAAAAGCGTTACGAGTGAGCATTGTGGCTTTTGCAAAGGCTTTTAGGTGAGCTGCAGTTTTGATGCTTACTCGTTAATGGTCAAATTTTGTATAAATGCTTCCTTAGGGTGATCTATACATACATATTTGTCAATGTGATTTTCATTCATGTTGTGCGTTCCTTATTTGGGCGGCATCTGTGTTCAATGCACTTAGTAGTGCGTGAGGGGCAGTCATTGATGCTCTTCACTGTAGGGCACTCATCTCCTGTGAAGAACAAGTAACAATCTTTTATTAACAATCCAAGGAAGGGTGCTTATGTTGTATTAGTTGATTTTCCATTGTGATTCTAAGGCACTTGATGGGAATTGGTGGCCTCCAAACTCAATTTGTCCAAAGGATGCCTGAAGAACATTATTAGTGGTTGACAGAAGTGTATAACAAACGTGGAATGAGCTAAATGACACCATGGCTGGGGTAATGCCCTTCCAACAATGATAATAATAATTAGAACAAGAACAAAAAAAGAAAATGAGTTACTAGATCCAAATACCATTAATTCAATGGACTGCTGTATTATCAGGCGAGTTGCATCAAAATTCCAATCAAAACGAACAATCTTCTTCCTATGTGTAATTTCTCATTCAAGGCAACATATGACAAAGATATTTTACATAATCCTCCACCAAATTTCGATCAGAGCTTGGTCAAAATCACACGGGGTGTGAAAAAGCAAATTTGTACACACCTTCCACTGCATCAAAGGATTTGAAGTCTGAGCATGACGACTTTTTGATGGCCATGAACGATCCCATCATATGACTACGTCCTGGAGGAAATTCATAAGCCGGCACCTGACTGCCCCGAAAAGATGACTACCGTATCATGAATGCTACAATCAATGGGAATAGGACCAAACTATTCAATGACTACTTCTTGATTACTTACCCCAAAAAACTATTCAATGAAAAAAAAAAAACAAAATATAGACAAAATCACCGAACATGAATAATTAGGAAAACTAGTATACAAAAGGGTGTAAAAATTTACATGATCACTTTAAAGACTTCCTCTCAACTTCAAAGGATGATAGCTTCAGTTCTGAAACAACTGTTAAAAACCTTTTTTTTTTGGTTGTCTTTTTGGTGGGGGGGGGGAGAAGAAAGACTTCCCTTACAACAGCAGGGAGGCTTTTCTCCTGTTTAATGATGTTCTGGAAAGGCTGCTACTCAGTGGAGGATGAAGGCCTTGAAGTTTCGCCCAAGGAAACAGAGGCCAAAGACGATGCCCAAACACGCGCACTTCTGGCACGTTTCTGAAAATTTCTAGTCTTGCACAGCTTCAGCTTGCTCCACACCCTCTTGACATCAATTAAGTGAAGAACACGCCCCACCAACTGGCTGGACTCACGGAAGATACCCAGGTTAAATTCACGCTTACACAAGATCCATAAGGCTGCAACACGGGACAAAATCTCAGGGCAAAAGAGGAGGAATGTCCGCAACACCAGGAATAGAATTGCCAATAGTAAATATGGTTCTTTCATGATCAAATCTCTCAATGATGACCGATACCATGGCTGAAGGAGTATCTGACCATTTACTATCTCATTGGAATCGTCATGGTCATGATAGTCTACTGGCTGAAGCCCTGAACACAATGGGAGCGCAAGGAGTCAGCAGCATAATAAGACAACGGAAGTTACTCACAATATGAGAACAGGGACTTAATGAAACAGAAAATTGGAGCTAGAAGACCACAGAAGCCAGCGACAAGACAAACACATGCAGTTGCAGCCAGACATTACCATATATCAGGTGCTCCATAGATTTTTTAAGATTGGTGGCAAGCAGCAATAAATTGATTAAGCCGCTCATGAGTTAGGAAACAGAACAATACATCTCTTTTTTTAAGTTTCTTGGGTAATTAAAAAGGAATGTTAGATTACAACTTAGCTGAGGACAGAGGAAAAGGGAAACCGACAGCAACAAGTTTTGAAATATTAGACATCAATGACGACCAGATACAGAAAAAGTACAACAGTTTTTTTGCACTACCTGTAGTTCTCGAGTAGAAGTATGTCAGCGAATGAAGATCTTTGGGACCATAATAACGCATCTGTGCTGTCTGGTTCACAATGAATAGTACAGGTAAACTGTGGATCCCATGTCTTGAAAACAAACTGCAAACATTAAAAATGAACCAGGTAAGACCAATATACATATAATAGTTCTCTCTGAGCTATAGTAAAAGTAAAAAACATATTGCCTGGACCAACCAACTTAAAGAAGGGGGCATCGGATTGCATGAAGGCAGCAGAGCTGCTAAGATTAGCAACGCCTCCAATATCAGGCACCCCACAAGATAGGTACTCTATGATTGAGACAAAATAGATAGATCATATACTTAAAAGTCCATAATCATTCTGGTAACATGGAGAAACAACAAGAACACTTTAGCCTCTTCCGAACATCCTCACCTTGGCATGGTCAATGATTGCTCCACTGCTATATGACTAATTTGTGGGAACATGGAACTAAGCATGTCAAATTTTGACCTGACGCCACTTGAAAAGGGAGACCCTGAGTCATAAAATAGAACCGCAGTATACACATTCAATGACATAGAACTCAAAGCTTGTTCAAATGATGCTCCATCCATCTGCATGAAAGCAAGGGAATAAGCAACCCAACTGACAGCAACGGTACAAAGAAAGATCAATATCATTCAGATCGCCTAAAATAATGCACAGGGTAATGCTACATGAAGAAAACAAACATATTGGATTTACGTAGAGAATGAAAAAGATGTTTCTGATGAGCCAATTAAAATTGAACACAAACCAAAAAAAAAGAACCCTGAGTTGAGTAATATATAATGTCAAAAGTTGAGCAATAGTAGCAATTGTTCAATTAGCTGATGCAATATGCAAAAAGAAAGATTCTGGAAATATTTACTCAAAAATAGTAGGAAGATTAAGAATCTAGGTATCTTAATTTAGGATTATACTTCATCAATATCTTTGCTTCCTTTCTTTAGCTATTCACTCAACTAGTCACACCAAATGCCATGGGGTTAAGCAGAATTATCAAATAATTGGACAGCATTTTGTGAGTTTTCCAAGACCAGTTTTTTGGGTTCTGTGTGAATGTGTGAAGTTGAGCCCTGTAAGAATTGCTCTAACAGCATCCCAGTCTACATACTTAACCCTGCAAGACAAAATTTAAAAGGCAAAGGACAGTGAAGGACAATAATACCTAAGAAATGTTGAGGGAGAGAAGTTGAGGGAGTAAATACAGGAGACGAGAGAGAAGGAAAGTGAAATAAGAAGTTAATAAATTACGGCAATAGATTCAAGAGGAACCAATAAGGCAAACTATCTTTTAAACCTGTCACAGCTACGACAAAATTTTACAGAGAAGTAACAAGTGCTGATAGGAACTGCACAAGCCCCATAGATAGAGTAGCTAGTGCAAATCGAAAAGCTACAAAAGCATCTTTGCTCAAGGCCATGTCCTTTGAGAGGTTGACCTGACCATAAATATTTATTATTTTCATCTCATAAATTCATATTTAATTACATTGAGAGGTTCACCTCGCTAGGGTCCATCTGCTCTCTTTCCCTCAATAATAGGGTTATATAACATTTTTTTTGGGTAAGTAATCAAAGATGTATATTAAAAGAACACCAAAGGGATGTCAACCATGTACAAAAGGGGCAATACAAAAACATTATGCCCTTAAGCTCTCATCCATAATGCAATCGATAAAAGAAAAAAATTTAACTCTTTGTTACCACTAAGCCCCACACTCCAACTGTACAACAACCTCAAAAAATAGAGTTTGAAATCTTAAAACGACAAGACTTTGTCTTCAAAAATATGACGATTTCTCTCCTTCCAAGTAGCCCACCAAATAGCCAAAGGAATCATGTTCCAAACTCCAAGGACCCAACTCTTCTTCATCCTTCTCCTCCAAGCCACTACCACATCTCTCACATTAGAAGGTTGAACCTAACTAATCCCCATTAGAGAGAGAGAGAGATAAGTCCCAAAACGAAGAAACCCACCGAGAATGCACAAGAAGATGATCCACAGTTTCTTCCTCCTCCAAACACATGGAGCATCTACTTGGACCTCTAAAATTTCTTCTCTTAAACATGACATCCGTGGGAATCTTGCCTAAGGTGGCTACCCGAGCAAAGAAACACACTTTTGTGGGAGCTTTAGACTTCCAAATGGACTTGGCAACAAAATCACAACCATCCAAGGCTTCAAATTGTGCGGAACAAAACCTCTTAACACTAAAGGAACCCTTAAAGTTTAGCGGCCACACAATCTCATCATTACCTTGGGACAGAACTTTTTTGCCAGCAAGTACAGCTAACAAATTACAAATACTATCCTCTTCCCAATCATTAATAATAGGGCTATATTACATATATTCACTGTAGGATCATCATCCCATAACAACTTGTAGGCTTAGACACACTTGATTGGCACCCACCTCTCCAGCTCCATACAACATAAAAGGCCTAATATTGCAGGTCTATCAAATGTCCAATAGAAATTTGCGTTAAAACTAAGTTGGATCCCCTTATTGCCCCATGCCCAATGCATTCTATCTTTTGCACCAAGCACAAATACAGTGAAATAATATCTTTAACAATTCTCATTGCCTTCATCAACTTAAGGCGTATAAAGTAGTCTACATCCATATGATCTAAATGAACGCTCTCTAGTTAAGCCCTTTCTAGATCAATGAAAACCATACACAAGTCTCCCAATGTGACTCCAATGGCTTGTACAGAGGATCTACCCCTCATGACACTGAATTGGATTTTGGTAATACATACCATGTCATCTTTTCCTAATGTACTAGTTGATACATCTTTGTGTGTAACCTTAATCCCCATAAAATGATGTCATATTCTCAGCTACGCATACAGTCAATTCATCATACTATTATTATGTATTAATCACCAAGATCATGTTGAATAATTCTTCAACCAAGTCACACCATCACGCCTTCTGCCAAGCCTTCTCTACGCTTCAATGAAGATTATGAAGTATTGCTCTCAATCCGTTGTAAGTCACGCTTACCTCTTCATAACACTATGAAAAAAAATGACATTGACAAATCAAAGAGCCACTAATTCCCAAAAGATTTGACAATGACGACTTCAAACTTTTTCAAACTCTCCATGCTTTGTGTATGTGTGTGTGTGCACGCGTATCAATCAAAGCTTTCCCAAAGTTCCATTCATGACCATCCTCATTATTTGTGTTTTGGGTAAGAACACAGCTCTATATGTCGTCCCCATACACAGATCAGCAAACGGGATTTTTGGTTTTTTGTTTACAAGTAAAATAGAATATTATAAATATTAAGATGCAAAGGTTAGATGCAAAACAAGCATCCTACACAAGCACCATATACAACCAACATATGTAGAAGTCATCCACAAATTCAACTCCATCAAAAACAAGAATGGCAACAGTTCATGTCATCCTAAAAACAGTGTCTTCAGCAAATAATCTTTAACGTGCTGCAGTCTACCGATGCGTTTCCACATCTTTGAGACTCTGCTGTTTCTCTCTAAATGCTCCAAAGAATTGCAAGTGGAATTGAAATAACATTCCTTTTTTCTTAGTTGCCCCACAGGAGATGGCCGGGAGGGTGTAATCGCCCGACCCTAAATCATTTTTATTTATTTAATTAAGCCATGTTACTCTTTTTTCTCATTTACTTATCTCATTTAATGATCCCGATTGGGAGAATTCATTTTGGGCCCTACTTTGCAATTCGAGTTTCATTTACCGAAAACAATTTTTCGGAGAAATTGATATTAGGCCACGATGATTATGATTTAAAAGATTAAATTACTTTCATGATATCACAATTAATTTCGAGTTACAAAAAAAAATAAAAAAAATAAATAAATAAATTCAAACGCACTCGGTTTGAGCTAGTTTTCGAACCCAAGCCCGTTTAAAGCCAATTTTGGCCCACCAAGACTTGACCCTATTTATTTATCTAATTACCATTATTAAGCCTTAATTATCATTAGGAAAAGCTGATTTTTGTGCTTAATTTTCAGCCAAGTATTTTTGCTTAAGTTCATTTTGCACCGAGCAATTATTCAAGACACTTTCTCTCTCCTATTCTCACCTCCTTCTCTCTACCCCATGGCCAGCAGACCCCCAGCCCCCAATTGTGGTGTTTTCCGGCCACTTTCCGGCCAACTTCCGGCAAGGAATTGCAACCTCCAACCACCTCCCTCGACCGGCTATCATCTTCCACCCTCAAAATCACCAAATATCATCTCCATCTCCACTTGTTTCAAACTCAAAGTAAGTGATTTCAATCTTGTTCTTTGGATTTATGGTTTTTGCTTCTTGTTTTGGCTGTTTTAATGGTGGATTATGTTGTTTTTATTGAAAGAATCATCTTGGTGATGGATCATGGTGGAGTTGAAGTTAGGGTTAGGATTTTATCTTAATCATGCAAGCTTCATGTTCAAGTGTTGGATTTTGATTGTTTTAAATGAGATTTTGTGATCTTTGGCATTGGTAATGAATATCAAGATGTTTATGCTGATTTATATAAATTAAAGAGTGATTTTAGTGGGTGGTTATGTGAAGAAAAGATTGCAAATATGTGGTTATTGAACTGCCAACAGACCTGAAATAAGGGTCAATTCAGGAGAAAACTGGTATTGATTGGCACATCCGAAATTCATGATTTTTGGTGTAGTGATATCTAGAAGAGTTAGCTTTCAATTGGCTTTGGAATTACTCAGTTTCGAGTTGTGTGGACAAAGTTATGATCAATTTACTGAGGACTACGCAGAATACATTGAAACTGGGAACGGTTTTGAACAGTAAAATTTACGAAAAAAACTGGTATTGATTGGCTCATTGAAAATTTGTGATTTTTGGTGTGTGGATAGATCAATGAGTTAGATTTCACATGCCTTTTGAATCACCTTAATCCGATTTCTGTGAAAAAAGTTATGGTCATTTTGCTACAACTGCGCAGATTGAACTGAAATTGTGCACGTCTGTGTTCTACCCTAATTTTAGGGACCTTACTATGCGAATCATGCTTTGTGTCCTAAATAAAAGTTTTAGCGGACATAATGAGCTTTTCATATTGGGGTTTTACATCTTATTTTGAGGTCGGAAGTGAAAGATATGGATTTTCTAATGCAGACTATCAAACGGTAACATGAGTGAATACAGAAATCGTGATATTTGAAAATATTTTCAGAAGTTTCTATCTATTATGGATACTGCAAGGAAATTACAAAGTATAGTGAGTTCAACAAGTTTGGTTATGTATAGAAACTTACTTAGGTTTGAAAACCGAGTTAAGTGAGCATGAAAATGAAATTTGGGAAGTGAACAGAGTAATAACTCAAAATCAGTGCTCTTTAGACCAAGTTAAGGTGTTATATGAGCTTTTATGAACCTCACAGCACCCCTCATAGCATTAAACCATTTGTCACCTATTTCAGAAGTACTAAGCCTTCTATTATTCATTTCAGATGTATTACACTCTCCATTATCCATTTCAGAAATACCAGAAACCTATATTTCATTTATATCAATTAAAATCTTTTCATTATTACCTCAATCATTTTCATTTGGTCTATTTTGCTTCATAACCCTAACTGATTTATTATTCAGTTCATTTTGGTTTAACTTGTCTTATATTGAATTATTGGAATTGTAGAAGTCTTTTTAAATAAATCAATTTCCATTAAAGTTACAAATTATGTCAGTGAATGTGATTTACTAACTACATTTACCTATAATCACATTTCTTTAGCAGAATCGAGGCCTAGTCTATCGTTTCCAATGTGCATAAGTATTATCAACTGAAACATCATTTTAAAGACTTCAGGTACATCCATTGCCTGTATCTTTAGAAATCAGAGTGTATTTATCAACGTTATCATGTTTTGATAAGTACATCAATGAATCAATTTACACAGTGATTTATCAGTTAATTAGTGACCTCGTCAGTTATCATCTATAGGGCATTCGCCCTTCAATTACCCACACGGCCTCAGGCCAGGTCCCCGATCAGCTTAGCAGGTGTACACCTATCCATAGATCGTAACAGTATCAAGGGGTTCACTATCAGATAATAACTAGCAATGCAGCTTTACATCACCTCATTCACTATTTTAATTTAAAATGAATTGCAAATTGGGCCCAACCAGTGTTTCAATAATCATTTAACAATTCAGGAATGCATGTACTGAGCTTCGGCTCACAGTTCGAAATGTTTTCATGTTTTGTTTTAGGCAAATGTTCAGATAATTGCACTCAGGCTAACAAATCAGCTGAAGAGAATAAGTGAAGTAAGGAAATCCGAATGGATCAGAAGAAATGCAGTATATGCATACCTTAAAGGTGTATATTAAATTCTTCTGTGGATGAAGATGTAGATTATATAGTGATTTATTTTACTATGGTTTATAAACACTTCATTGGTTAACACTTGATGTAAATGTATATGTCTGAGGTTATGCTTAGCTATATTATTTATAGCACTCATGTTTCAAGCCTTGTCCTTTTGGACGGCGGTAATGCCCCTATTATTAGGTTGTCTAGATTATAATTAAGGGATTATTAAGGAAAATACAAACAGTGAAACACGTTTAATTGGGGGCGTTACAGATTTGGTATCAGAGCTAGGTTGAGATTTTCTTTATGGGATATAGAGTGTGGAGTTAAGGTACTGAGAAATTGGTTAGTGAGGAATGAAGATTATTATGATATCATTAGAGATTTGTGACAATAGTAATGTCTGCTTATCTCTCACATATTCTACTCGTATATTCTTCTTTATCAGATGGATTCATACAATGTATATATAGTTTGATCTCAAGTATCAGACTCGATAGTGATTTTTAACAAGAAGTTAAAGATGTTCCAATGCATTTAGATATGTATGGTCATATGAGCCACCCATCTGATTGGTATGCCATTCTTTTAGCTTGAATTGTTTATTTTTGGGATGTAGACTCTTGTACTCCGAGCGTGTAGCCTGTAGAGTTGTGGTCTCCGGCGTGTAGCCGTTGAGCTTGATCTGGTATCCTTTTATACTTCTATTCAATGCAGATGATGTGATGTAAGGCTTTAAGCCTGGGAATTGGCCAGTTTACAGGAGAAATTATGTCCGTTTCGCCCCAAAAATTTTAGAATCATTAACACTTGTAGCCCTAGGGTTGGGGGTTGTTACCAATGTGTCCTATGAAAGGCTCTTGACTCATTTTGAGGTTAAAAGCATAGGGAAAACTAAGTATGGGCACATTAAACAAGTTTAATCGACTTGACAGTTTTGATCAGTGCACAAGGACCGACCATGAAGTAACTTTTGTCCAAGATCATCATGATTTACACAAGGGTTTCCTATCCTGACTTTAAGTTTAAGGAGATGTCTTTCATATGAAACAAGATTCAAGTGGATTAGAGGTCATTTGGTTATTCAAAACTATTAGATAAGTCAAAGTCTGCAAATTGAGCAGAATCCTAATGCACAAGGTCTGAGTTTAGTCCCCTTGCAGCCTATGCATTCCATCAGATAGAGATGTTTTAGTTAGTTTATGTCAAAGTACAAAAAAATAAGCTTTCCAATGACCCATATTGCAGCACATTTGGAGAACAGTGGTTCATGAAATTTAGCCTAGAAGTCTGATAGTACAGACTGTTCAACTCAGTGGATGCATACAATTTCGAGCTTATATTTCCTCATCATATGGGTGTCATTTTGTGCGCTTCCCAAATCCAAGTGGCAATTACTTCAATATACCTCATTGATTGCAGATATTTTCCCTTGTAACCCAAGAATTTCATCTAAGTGAACTATATGGGGTTCTTGATGTAGTATCCCCTGAATTGTAGGATTTTGGAGAGTCTTGTTCTATGGTACATAAATTTGAAACCATCGACTACAGACTATTCCATATAAGAGATACCAATGACACATTAGAGAGACATTTTGCTTCAATCCATTGCAATTCAAGACTTGCTTAAATTGCCCAGACTCTTGCAAGCAGTCCATTGACTCTACCTCCATTTGTAAAGTAGACATTACTCTAGAAAATATTTAACGGCACCTTCTGATAACATACCATCTACCATTGTCCTTGTTGGATTATCAACTGTTGGATACTCCTCACTTGACCAGGGCTTCATCTTTTTGTTTTCATGGCATCTCCCCATCAAGT
The DNA here is from genome assembly GCA_029747015.1 of Carnegiea gigantea. NCBI lineage: Eukaryota > Viridiplantae > Streptophyta > Magnoliopsida > Caryophyllales > Cactaceae > Carnegiea > Carnegiea gigantea. The sequence continues at coordinate 526,348 of JAKOGI010000316.1, forward strand.
TGCATTATCAGTTCTGGTCACCTTTTCCTATTTTTAAGAGCCCAATTGCTGCTAGTAGTTGGTTTATGACTGGGATGCACCAATGTCAATAGATGATAATTTTGTAGCACACCTGAACAGAAGGTAGATCTTAACTACACTTTGTATAGTTGTAGATTGTTGTCTAACTTGTGGAATCCATTGTTAAGGAAAACGCGATGTGTCTATCCTTTTTGACTGATTCAACCTCAGTTTCCTATTGAAGATCACTTTCATAAAGTTAAGTTGGACAACCAAAATCTTTTCATGCATTTGGACTGCGTTAGTGAGAAATTTTGATGGTTTACTGCCCCGTGAAAAAATGTTTTCAGTTGATTCATATTCAAGGACTCTAGAGTGAAAAGTATGACCCAGTAGAACCTTAAGAATAGATTCGAGGAGTGGAAAAAGTTTTCACTGTAATAGAGATTCCAGGTGATAAAAGGGTGAACATTAGAACATTCCATCTAACTGGTGAAACCGATATTTGATGGAACATTGCTAAGAATAGGCTCTTAGGGCCTGATTTTACTTCGAGTAGATTTGTAGAAGAATTACCCACAGCACACCTAAGTACCGAGTGGGAACTAATAAGTGTATGTGGTGCGGTAGCCCATCGCACCTCATCGCTACCTCATCGCTACCTGCTCCCGAAAACTGAAGGTTGTAGATGAGGGCTCTCACTTTCAAGGCCCCAGCTGTAGGAAGGGTTTATGTGTTGAGCAAGAAGGAAGTTGCCACCTCTAGTGCAGCACTAAAGCTCTCTTTTAATTTTGAAACCATTTTGTGTATTGCTTGCTTCAGTTGCCACTTATTCATTTATATTCACACGATCTGCCATGCAAGTAAACCTTGAGAATAAGAAGGCAGAAACCAATTATGGAATCAAGTTATCCAACGACTTTAGAGTTGAATGTTCTACATCTCATAAATTTGTTTCAATCACTGTTGGTGAGATAGTTTTCCCTAGAGTTCTGATTCAATTTGACTGGTCAGACTTTAATATCATTTTGAAAATGAGCTGGTTGTGTACTTATGGGGTCAAGATGGATTGTGATGACCCTAAGGTTATTTCAAGATATGAACAAGGGAGAGAAATATGTTTTATGGTCAAAGAGCGGAGGGGAAAAAAAAACTTGTCCTTTAAATTCTGTTATAAAAACAAGTGAGCTCTTATGTCAAGGATATATTGTGTATTAGTGTTATGCTATTAACATTCAACTAAAGGAAGAAAAAGGTATCAGAGATGTTTCCTGAAGAATTATCATGAGTGCTCCGCAAAGAGAAAGTGATTTTGAGATTGAATTAATCCCTGGTGCCTAACCTATCTCAAAAACCTCATATCTTATGACCCCAATTGAGCTTAAAGAATTGAAGTGTCAGTTAGATGCGCTATTACAGAAGGGATTTATTAGACCATCCAAGTGTTCCTCCATGGGATGCCCAGTTCTAATTGTACAGAAAAAGAATGAAACATTGAGGTTATGTATTGATTTCAAAGAATGGAACAAGATCACCATCAAAAACACATACCCATCACCCCAAGTAGGTGATTTGCTTGATCAACTGTAAAGAACATGAGTCTTATCTAAGATTGATTTGAGATCAGAGTACCATCAATTTAGGATTATATCTGAAGACATTCCCAAAACCACACTAATGACCATGTCTGGTCACTATGAATTCATTGTGATGCCTTTTGGCCTCATCAATGGCCCTGCGGCCTTCATGAATCTTAGGAATAGAGTTTTATACCCTATTTAGACAAGTTTGCGGTGAAATTCATAAAAGATATCTTGAAATACTCTAAGGATAGAGATAAGCATACTGTTCATTTGAGACAGTGTTATAGACCTTGAAGGAACATCAATCACATAGCAAATACAAGAAGCATGAGTATTGTTGGAAGCAATGGTATTTTTGGAATAAATGGTTTCAAAGGAAGAAATTAAGATTGAATTACAAAAAAGTCAAAGCAATTACAAAGTGCTCAAGACCCACCAATGCATTGAGATTAGAAACCGTTTGAGTTTAGTAGGGAATTATCGAGTTCAGAAAGGAATTATCATACAGTGGTACCTTATCCTTCCCAACAGTTCAAGTCTTATGGGTGGTACCTTACTCATAATCCAAGTGCATGAGAATTTATAAACATTACTTGTAAGGTGTATCTTGTGCAATCTATACTGACCATCAGAGTCTGAAGTATACCTTTTCTCACAAGAAGCTCAGTCTACATGAAACATCAGTTGTGGCAAATCCACTGTCAACCAAGAACTGAAAATATTGTGGCAGACTCCCTGAATAGGAAGGCACAACATACTGTGAACACTGTAGTGATTACTCAACTGAATTTCTTGACAGAGCTTGAGGATTTGCACATTTAATTAGTGTCACACTGGAAGGCAAATGTTTAACGGCTGGCATTTACCTTACAGCCTTCCCTAATGGAGGAACCTAGAGTGAATCAGGATAGTGATCCTGCGCTCTAAAGAATAAAGCAAAATCTTAAGAAAGCAGATCTTAGAGGAGGCTCATAACACTCGCTATTCGGTGCATCTGAGGAGGCACCTATATGTACACAGATCTGAGGCAATATTTTTGTGAAACAATATGAGAAGAGAAATTGTAGAATATATGGATAAAGGTCTGATTTGCCAAAAGGCCAAGGCAGAACACCAGCACCTCGTAGGTGAATTGAGACCTTTAGAAATTCCCATTTGGAACTGAGATCCGATTTCAATGGACTTTGTCATGGGATTCCCTCAGATATAGTGTCTGATAGAGATCAGAGATTTCAAGCCTGTTTTGGCATGCAGTCCAAAGAGCCTTTGGAACTAGATTGAACTTTAGCAGTTCTTATCATCCTGAAACGGATGGGCAAGCATCTAAAAATATCAATGAATCAACTCTTCTAAGTTGGCGCCTGTAGTACTTCACGACCAACATTTGCATTTGAAGAAAGTATGGAACTCCCAACAGTCAACGTTGTGATAGCACAACAGAGAATCCTTCATTAAAGATCAGGACAAAATGACGGCAGACATTGACAACAAATCATCTTATGGGTCATGAAGATCTTCTTCAACATTCAATAAGACAGTATATCTCAGAAGACTCTTGAAAACATACCATTGGAACCGATAGAAAAGCTATGTTGCTAAAAGAAGGAAATTCCTGGAATTTCCGGTATATGATAAAATTTTTCAGAAAGTCTCACCAACTAAGGGTGTAAGGAGGTTGCATTACGACCTAAATTGAGGCCAAGATCTTTTGGATCATATCAATTCATTGAAAGGTCGGATTCCATAACTTGTCTACCAGATCTTCCTATATAACTCAACTCAAACATGTGCAAAACATGTTCCGTGTTCCTTACCTTACAACTCAGGTAGTACATTTCAGATCCTAACCATGCTGTCATAATCAAATCCATTACAGTCATTGAGGGTCTTGTGTTTCAAGAACATCCAAGTCACATATTGGATCACAAAATTAAGCAGTTAAGTATCAAGCAGATACCTTAAATCAAATTACCTTGGGTAAATCATACCTTCTCAAAAGCTACTTGGGAAACTGAGCAAGAAGTAAAAGCCAAATATTCATATTTATTTGAAATCACCTTGCATGATAGTCAAAATTCATAAGTTTCGAGGACGAAACTCTTTAAGGGGGGAAGGCTGTAATAGCCCGACCCTAAATCATTTTTATTTATTTAATTAAGCCATGTTATTCTTTTTTTCTCATTTATTTATCTCATTTAATGATCCCGATTGGGAGAATTCATTTTGAGCCCTACTTTGCAATTCAAATTTCATTTACCAAAAATAATTTTTCGGAGAAATTGATATTAGACCTCGATAATTATGATTTAAAAGATTAAATTACTTTTCATGATATCACAATTAATTTCGAGCTGCACAAAAAAATATAAAAAAAATTCAAGCGTACTCGGTTTGAGCTAGTTTTCGAACTCGAGCCCATTTAAAGTCAATTTTGGCCCACCAAGACTTGACCCTATTTATTTATCTAATTACCATTATTAAGCCATAATTATCATCAGCAAAACCTGATTTTTGTGCTTAATTTTCAGCTAAGTATTTTTGCTTAAGTTCATTTTGCACCAAGCAATTATTCAAGACACTTTCTCCCTCCTCTTCTCTCCTCCTTCTCCCTACCCCATGGCCACCAGACCCCCAGCCCCTATTGTGGTGTTTCCCGGCCACTTCTCGGCCAACTTCCGGCAAGGAATTGCAACCTCCAACCACCTCCCTCCACCGGCTATCATCTTCCACCCTCAAAATCACCAAATATTATCTCCATCTCCACTTGTTTCAAGCTCAAAATAAGTGACTTCAATCTTGTTCTTTGGATTTATGATTTTTGTTTCTTGTTTTGGTTGTTTTAATGGTGGATTATATTGTTTTTATTGAATTAAGAATCATCTTGTTGATGGATCATGGTGGAGTAGAAGTTGGGGTTAGGGTTTTATCTTAATCATGCAAGTTTCATGTTCAAGTGTTGGATTTTGATTATTTTAAATGAGATTTTGTGATCTTTGACATTGGTAATGAATATCAAGATATTTATGCTGATTTATATAAGTTAAAGAGTGATTTTAGTGGGTGGTTATATAAAGAAAAGATTGCAAATATGTGGTTATTGAGCTGCCAACAGACCTGAAATAAGGGTCAATTCGGGAGAAAACTGGTATTGATTGGCAAATCCGAAATTCATGATTTTTGGTGTAGTGATATCTGGAAGAGTTAGCTTTCAATTGGCTTTGGAATTACTCAGTTTCGAGTTGTGTGGACAAAGTTATGACCAATTTATTGAGAACTATGCAGAATACATTGAAACTGGGAACAGTTTTGAACAGTGGAATTTACGAAAAAACTGATATTGATTGGCTCATTGAAAATTTGTGATTTTTGGTGTGTGGATAGATCAATGAGTTAGATTTCACATGCCTTTTGAATCACCTTAATCCGAGTTCTATGGAAAAAGTTATGGTCATTTTGCTACGACTGCGCAGATTGAACTGAAATTGTGTACGTCTGTATTCTACCCTAATTTTAAGGACCTTACTATGTGAATCATGCTTTGTGTCCTAAATAAAGTTTTAGTGGACATTATGAGCTTTTCATATTGGAGTTTTACATCTTATTTTGAAGTCGGGATTAAAAAATATGAATTTTCTAATGCAGACCATCAAACGGTAATATGAGTTAATACAGAAATCGTGACATTTGGAAATATTTTCAGAAATTTCTATCTAATTATGGATACTGCAAGGAAATTACAAAGTATAGTGAGTTCAACAAGTTTGGTTATGTATAGAAGTTTACTTAGGTTTGAAAACCGATTTAAGTGAGCATGAAAATGAAATTTGGGAAGTGAGCAGAGCAATAACTCAAAATCAGTGCCCTTTGGACCAAGTTAGGGTGTTATATGAGCTTTTATGAACCTCACAGCACCCCTCATAGCATTAAACCATTTGTCACCTATTTCAGAAGTATTAAACCTTCTATTATCCATTTCAGATGCATTACACTCTCCATTATCCATTTCAGAAATATCAGAAACCCATATTTCATTTATATCAATTAAAATCTTTTCATTATTACCTCAATCATTTTCATTTGGTCTATTTTGCTTCAATTTGTTATATTTCAAGTTCAATAACCCTAACTGATTTATTATTCAGTTCATTTTGGTTTAACTTGTCTTATATTAAATTATTGGAATTGTAAAAGTCTTTTTAAATAAATCAATTTCCATTAAAGTTACAAATTATCTCAGTGAATGTGGTTTACTAACTACATTTACCTATAATTACATTTCTTTAGCAGAATCGAGGTCTAGTCTATCGCTTCCAATGTGCATAAGTATTATCAAGTGAAACATCATTTTAAAGACTTTAGGTACGTCCATTGCCTGTATTTTTAGAAATCAGAGTGTATTTATCAACGTTATCATATTTTGGTAAGTACATCAATGAATCAATTTACACAGTAATTTATCAGTTAATTAGTGACCCCGTCAATTATCATCTATAGGGCATTCGCCCTTCAGTTACCCGCGCGGCCTCAGGCCAGGTCCCCGATCGGCTTGGCAGGTGTGTACCTATCCACAGATCGTAACAGTATCAAGGGGTTCATTATCAGATAATAACTAGCAATGCAGCTTTACATCACCTCATTCACTGTTTTAACTTAAAATGAATTGCAAATTGGGCCCAACCAGTGTTTCAATGATCATTTAACAATTCAGGAGTGCATGTGCTGAGCTTCGGCTCACAGTTCGAAATGTTTTCATGTTTTGTTTTAGGCAAATGTTCAGAGAATTGCCCTCAGGCTAACAAATCAGCTGAAGAGAATAAGTGAAGCAAGGAAATCCGGATGGATCAGAAAAAATGCAGTATATGCATACCTTAAAGCTGTATATTGAATTCTTCTGTGGATGAAGATGTAGACTATATAGTGATTTATTTTACTATAGTTTATAAACCCTTCATTGGTTAACACTTGATGTGAGTGTATATGTTTGAGGTTATGCTTAGCTATATTATTTATAGTACTCATGTTTCAATCCTTGTCCTTTTAGACGGCGGTAATGCCCCTATCATTGGGTTGTCTAGATTATAATTAAGGGATTATTAAGGAAAATACAAACAGTGAAACATGTTTAATTGGGGGCGTTACAGGGGAGGACCTCCAGGCCAAAAAATGGTTCATCAGAGGATCGGAAGAAACTGAATCATCCAACCAATTAAAAGCTATCTCCCATAAAGCTATAGCAAAAAAGCAAATAAAGCAACAAGTAGTTGCAAGATTCCAAATTCCCTTTGCACATAGAGCTATTCCCTAAGATCTTTCCCCTCTTTTCCGTGTCAAAATACTCTCATTAGTTGCCTCCCCAAAAAATAATTAATTCATTAAAGCTTTGAAGGAGCCAAAAACCTCCGAATGAATCTCCAAGGGAATATAGCTTTCGAAGGAGATTGGATTGATGGAGAAGCAGAATACCATAACTTCATCAAACAAGACTTCACTGTGAAGAGCTTTAGAATTGGGATCTCCTGTAGCAATATCAAGGGAAGAGCCTCCAAGAGTTATCTCATTCAGTTGTTAAGAAAGCCAACAAGAGTGTCATCATCGATGAAGACTTCACATGCAAAAACTGGTGATAAATGCAAGTGCCAAAAGACTTGATGACAATAGTGACCCAGTGAAACCATAGTTACTGGATTCTCTCACCCCCCCAAACGTACCGCGAACCCATTCATGCGAACTAGAACGCGATACTTTAGCGCACCAATTCCCCAAATATGGCGAATTCAGCGAATCCATCTCCTGCCATAATGGCATTGCATATTTTCGTGATTTATAGGCCAAATTTGAAGAAAATGCAAGGATTTTTTGAGGTTGTCATGAATGAGCCAGCTTTTTATACAGCAAAACGAGAAAAAGAGAGATGTGAGAGAGAAAGAAACAAGGATTAATTTCAAAATGTTGCCCCACGTGGGGGTTAGGGAGAGGAAGAGAGATAACCTTCATTATTAAATCATTTTATGAGTTTCTACGATATGTGAAGTTTTGAATTGAAAAACTAGATATACTAATAACGACCCTCGCATACTGAATTCTCCACTAGGTGGCAAATCACGCACCTGAATCCGTCCCCCATACCGGAGTGTGCCACGTTCCAAGCGACTATGAGTGAAACATTTCTATCCCCCACAAGAACATACAGAGAAGGGAAACGTTGCTTTGAGAAAACCCTTTCCCTTGTGAACAATACCCGGCAACCCCCAACTTCATGAATGGCGAAGTTCGAAAACCTCTCGCACAAACCCTCACATATTCACTGGGGGATCTTAAAGTTGAACACTTGCACACACCATGTAACGTACACAATCATCTTCTGCCATAATCTTCACACAATACTTCTCATCCAACTAGATTTACTAAATTTCATTTTCTCACATACATGATATTAAACAGACTGAAATCTTCGAGTATTCTGATGAACTTCCAATCTTCCTTGTATTACTGTATGGGTAGTTTTCCAAGCCCAACAAGAAATGTGTAGATTTTCATATGAAATGGGAAGTTTGGGGCAGACAATCTGCAGGACACCAGCTAGGCCTTCTAGTAAAGGGGGTATACAACTATATATGTTTCTTAGAGACAGCTGCGAAGCTAAACAGGCTAGGGAATCAGGTCGCCAATAACAGAAGCCCGGTCAATTCTCAATTGCACTGTCCTTTAAGACAATGCACAGAAGCATTAAGGGAATACATGGCATGTGAGACTCATTTGAGCTATTTCATTGTTCCATAACATTGATCCTTTTTCCTGATGGTTGCAACAGATTCACTTTGTATGGTAAGCCGCACATCAATTCCAATACATTGAAAACAGTTGGAGGAGGAGCCGCTCCTCCATTCAACGTTCCAACACAATAAGATGCCTTCTAGTTCGAGTAATAAGGTCGTGACAATCTACAACAGATGGATTGACTGAATGACGATTGGCTCAACACGTTGATGCAAGGGCGATACAATACGCAAGGGCAAGATAGGAGGCAAACTCATTTAACAACCCAAGTAGAGGGCAGGATCAATAAAACCAAGGCTAACAGCAATAGCAGTGGGCATAGTTCTCCAGTAAATCAATTTTCACCCCAAACAACAAAAAGCACAAGCAGCAAACATATTCTATCCATAGAACTGGAATTACATGCTTATAGGCGAAACCCTAATCCCAAAACTGAGTTCCCCCCCCCCCCTTCCCTAAGAAGATTGATTCAAACCAAAGCAATTGACCGAGAGGAAATACAAATTGTGACATAAATTTGACAGAGGAACAATGAAATTGACAGGGTGAAAAAAAAGGAGAAAGGAAAGACGAACCTCAATAGGCAAAGGCGCGGAGATGGAGACGGGGCAGCGAAGGTGAAGATCCTGGAGAAAGGCGTCGGGGTTAGGAATTGGATTACATGTCGATGTCGACGAAACCAACCCAAACCATGACCAAGCTGACATTAATGAACACAAAATCGCCCATTTCAATCTAATTGGCAATGCCCCCATCTCAATTACGCCGGAATTTCCACCGGAAAAGAGAAATCGCCGACTCTTTCTTCAGAACAGGTCGTTGTTCTGTCTCTCTCTCCCTCACTCTCTCTCTCCGTCTCCCTCTCTCTCTGTGGGTGCACGTGTAGCTTGTCTTTCCGTTGGCTTTTCCCCACCCCCTACCAAACCAGCTTTCCAGGCAGCTCCTCTCTCTCTCTCTCCCCAATTCCTCCCCGCGGTCTGCTCTGCTGCGTAAAATATAGAAGCTGAAGATAAAAAGATTCCAAAAAGAGGGGGTTGAGATGCAGGCAATGTAAGCTGGATTAGGAGTCAGCACGGTTTCTGGATGTTATGGAATGGTATTGATTCTGACCTCATAGAGAGAGAATCAATTGCGGTTTCGGCTATTACAAAAATACATAAAACAAAGATTTATATATTAAAGGAATTTTTCCATTTTGTATGAAGATAGAAGATGAAGCTACATAAATATCAAACACGTCCCTTGCTGCTCTCCCCCCAAAAAAAAATAATAATAATAATAATAATTGATTTAATAGGTGCTAAATTTTCCATATTAGGTGTGGGAGTACCTTTGTTTCATTTTCAGTTCCGATTTCATAGAAGTTGAGAACCAATTTGACGATTTTGATTCTCGTTCTGAAATTTCACATAGGGCGTGTTCGTCAACAGTGTTTCGTGTAACGTTTGGCATTTTGACTTAGTTAATACACTCATTAGGTAATTTTTAGTGTTCGGTAACATAGTATTTTGACTAGCATTTCAAGTAGCGTTTAGCGTTTTAAGCAGCGTTTCTGAAAAACTAATAGGCCCCATTCGGCAAAATTAGCGGTTCAAGTAGTGGATAGTGATTCAAGTAGCGGATAGCGGTTCAGCCAGCGGATAGCGTTTCTAATTTAGCTGTTAGCGGATAGCTGTTTAGATGAGCAGTTAAAATAAATGTGTTTGGTAAATTTAACTGTTGGGTTAGCTAATTAATGTAAATTGACATAAAAAGATATAGATAATTTCCAACTATAAAATTTCGTAAGGATATTTTCTGATCAAAAAATATGAAATGCTACTTTTAAATGCCAAGCGTTAATACTATTAGTTTTTCAAAAATACTGCTTAAAAGGCTAAACGCTACTTAAAATGCTATTCAAAATACTATGTTATCGAACACTAAAAATTACTTGATGAGTGCATTGACATAGTCAAAACGCTAAACGCTACTCAAAACGTTGCTGGCGAACATGCCCATAGTATTAATGTTTTGCATTCAAAAGTAGTGTTTCATATTTTTTTGTCAAAAAATATTCTTTGGAAATTTATCTTTGGAAATAATCTATATCCTTTTATGTCAATTTACATTAATCAGTTGAGCCAACAGCTAAATTTACCGAACACATTTATTTCAATTGCTCGTCCAAACAGCTATCCGCTAATAGCTAAATTAGAAACGCTATCCGCTACCTGAACCGCTATCTGCTACTTGAACCGCTAATTTTGCCGAATATGGCCGTAGACACCTAAAACCCCTTACCCCTAAACTAGACAATAAAGTGACAAATAACATATAAAATTAAAAAAGACAGCTTGTGCAGGCATCCTTCCAAATTTTCCTAGGAAACTTCGTACTAAGATTGTAGTTGGGAGTGATACTCAAGGAAGAAGAGCTCGGGAAAGTTTTATTATTGTACATGTGTATGTTGATGATATGGTCATTATTACAGGGATGATACTCCAGCAATTGATAAGCTGATGCAGCATTAGCATAGTCAACTTCACATGACGGATTTAGGTTCTCTTAAGTTACCTCCGAGGCCTTGAGCTGTTGAGGTATGAAACAGGGGGTATCAGTTGCTCAGAGGAAGCATGTCTTGGATCTTTTGCCAGAGGCAGGTTTGACATATTGCAGACCCGACAGCAATTAATGTCACCCAATCTCAATCTTCTTTCCTCTTTAGGCACATAATTGGAGAATCCTAATCAGTATAGGAGATTGATTGGAAAACTGATACACCAAACTATTACCAGACTAGACATACAATATACTATGCAGCTATTGAGTTGGTATATGAATCAACCAATAGTTCAAACATCTGCAAGTTGTGATACATGTGTGCTTAGATGTCAAAAGCTAGCACCATGGCAAGGAAATCTTCTAGCCAAGGATTCAAAGGCTCAAATCACATCATGCTGTGGCTCAGATTTGGAAACTGTCATAATTCTAAAATATCAACCATAGGTTATTTTATGCTGCTAAAAAGCTCCGCTGAATCTTGGAAATCAATGAAATATGACATTTTTTTCGAGATCATCAACTGCCGCAGCATATAGAGTGATGACTGTGACTTGCTGTGAGATTACTTGGCTTCTGTTGTTCGCAGATTTGAAAGGACAAGCTTAGCACTTATGCAACCCTATTGTGACAATTGGACAGCTCTGCATAGTTGCCAACTAGTGTTTCACGAGAGGAGTATGCATATCGAGTAGATTGCCACTATGGTAAAGATAAGCAAAGGCAAACCAAGTGAAACCAACTTATCTGAATACCAAAGAGCAACTTCTTATTGTGTTTACTAAGATTATTTCAGCTAATCAATATCATAAACTTCTAGACTAGTTGGGAGTTGTCCAAGGATCGAAATAAGAGGTTTTGCGAAAGCTGAGCATAATGAGAATTATCCTCCTCTGTCTACGATTTCTTTTCGCTCTCTATCTGCCTGGCTCTCCATGGTTGAGCTGAATAAACAAAATATAGTGCTCACTGAAACTAATTCAAACAAAAATCACAAAGTGATGGATAACAATGCTATATAATTGCATAGAGATGGCAATCAATACACAAATGATAATTCAAACTAAAGCTTTTAAGTAGTTACCTATAATATCTTAAGACACATCCTCTTTTATTGTTGTCCATTGGTTACAAATGCAACCTCTAGCTATTGAACTAGCCATCCCCACTAAGAATTCAATATTGAACCAATTAAAACAAAATAAGAACAGCAATCTTTAAAAATAAAAAATCTCTGTAAATGAATGACCACTATGTAGGCCTTGATGAACTGCTGTGCTCTTGAATCTTCGTGCTAAAGGTGATTAACAACTTGAGCAAATGAGCAACGGAGTGAAGGTGAGTCATCAAACAAAAGAAGCAACCCTCGGGCATTCTAATGTGGTTGATTGATGACCAATATATGAAACAACCATATTGCTGGAAAAACAGTCGTCTTAATAGTCTCTGCAGTGCACCAAGATTACAACCCAATCGAATTCTGAAACTTCTGGATTTGGTGTAGGAAAATCCACGTCAACTGCACAGGTTTAGTTAATTTCTGTCATCATGTATCATTCCAGAAAACAATAGACTTGGACACCATCACAAATCACAATTTGACTGATTTGTGTCAAACAAATGAAAACAGCAGGAAGCATACCAAAACTCCATATCACACACACTGACACTCACAGAGAGAGAGATTAAGGAAGAGGGAATTTACCATAGCATTAGGTGCAATTCTAAGGCAATAAACAGGGAACCCAGTGTAGAATTTGAAGGGGCCTCCAGATTTCAAGGTCTTTAGGGTGCAATCCCAAGGACCTGCATATGGGTACTTGCCCTCCGCATTTGGCTGCATCTTTTGTATTTGTGTTTTGACATAATCAAATGGTAAACTGCAGGCTGAAGCGAAAAATCCAGAGACAGCACTAGCCCCTGATGCAGTAAGTCGCAAGTTAGTCTATCTGAACGACATCCTCCATACATTTAGATACAATGCCCTCCAACCCCCCCCCCCCCGGGGGGCGCGGAAAACAACTATTCTAAACACGCCAACTAAAACTACGCTAGTCATATTTGCAAAAATGTCATTGGAAAATAAAAATCAATTCAGCACGATTAACGCATAGGTACGTAGCATGTGGTTGAGGACCAATGATCTAAACCAATATGACCAATTATTACGGCACTGCATGAGGCATTAACCAGAGAGTTCACGGCAATGTAGTAGTCATAGATGACTAACCCAATAAGGTGGCAGTTTCTCCGAAACCAAGGGAATCCCGGCAAAATTCAACACTTTGATCATAAGAGGCAAGCATTCCCATATTCAGTGCCATAGCTCTGACAATAGTAGGACCAGCACCCTTCCAAAGTGCCAAAACACCTTCATCTGCAACGATACGATAGATTGCATGAAACGCATTCTTGTAATTTCGTCTTTGTGCTTGAGGCACAGTTGCATCCGCTTGCATGCGAATCAATGCCACATCTGCTGGGTTACCAAAACTCGCTCCAATTGCTCCAGCAGTCAAACCACACAAAGCCTTCTGATACAGAGGAAGTGGCTTCCCATCGTTTGCAGCAGTTGCTTTCGCTGTCAAAATCCTGCACATGATTCAAGCGAAAACCATTTTATGTTTTGATCAATTCCACATTCCACGCATATTTTTGAGAATTGCTAACCTGAAAGATCCAATACGGCCAGTGGTATAAGTTGCTTGTCTGAGCAAACCCGCGGAGAGACCCTGAGAGTGATCGATGCCAACCAACATCATTCAACAGGTTGCGTTACGATTCGATTCATGGGTTACTAATGACAAGGGTTATTACCATTATTGATCATAATAACAATGATGATCAAATTAAGGGAAAGCACAAAAAAGGGCTATAATTAGGGGATTGCATTTAGAAGAAATTAGAGAGATACCTTGTAGAAAGCCTTGACACCCTCATCACGAAGCATGTTCTTAGTGACTTGCACTGCAGACCCTTGTCCCAATTGCACCCTCACCTGGACCATCCAACCACATTTTCATTCAAATCCACAACACACGTAATAATCGTACTATGCAATGTGCATTTGATTAGAAATCAAAATATACGATACTAGAGTTAATTATACTGATAAATTAAGCGGGTTTGAGCATGAATATAAGCTCAGCTCCCGAGTCATCTCATCTATTGCGCTTATATGCATGACACATTTGTTCGGGGCCCGATTTACATAAAAATTTAAGCATAAGCAACGGACCTTGACCATGTCGACGGGTTGAATGACAGAGATTGACATCATTCCAGAAGCACCTCCATTAACGAACGGCCTGATTGTCGCCCATATTCCTGATTTACCTTGCTGCTTGTTCGTCTCTCCCATCTCTAATTTCCTGATTAACTCCTCTTTTGCTTTGTTAATTAGCTCTCTTTCTCACTCTTAATGAACCTCACACCTAATTTGACCTTACACACAGAGAGAGAGAGAGAGAGAGAGAGAGGCACAGAGGGGAATTTGAAGACGCACCGGTGGCTGCTCGGTGTGGGGGCCGCATGTTTGAATAAGCGGCATGTACCTCCAATCAAAGACGAAGGCCCAAAAAAAGGGAAAAGAAAGGGAAAAGAGGAACGTTCATTGTTTGGCGTTTTTGTATTCGGTGCTGCAAGTAAAAGATTACATTACGCTTGACTGACTAAACGAATCCGCATTTGTCACGTGCTTTTCCTCCTGTCCTCTGCTATACCATGTGGATGGATCCACGGTGCACTGTACGCACTATTTTAATATGTCATTTTGCTTTAATGTATTCAACACCCACGTCAACAGATCTGGATCCGCTATAAACCATCGCTTTGATTGATGGACTTCATTTTCTGCAAGTGGCTGTGCCACTTTCGTGTTCTTTCATCTCATCACTAATTTTAATTAATTTAATGTAATAAGGAATGTATTACTTCTTATGTATTTAGTATTGTTTAGGTAAATAAGTGTTTTTTTATTAAAAAAAGAAGCTAGGTAAATAAGTATTTATTGTTATGATCGGTTTAGAATTTGAGTGAAAGTAATAAGGAATCACAAAATACGATAATAACAAGATAAGATAACAAGCACCAACAATACCAAGATTTACGTGGAAAACTCCAAACGGGAAAAACCACAGGCTGCGATAAGCAAATAATCTACTATGGTGATAGGAGAATACAAAATTGATCTCAAGACGATGTGCCTTACGGAGAGATCAATTAGTGATTATAAATTTACTCAGAGCACTCTCCCACGAGACAAGAACAGTAGACTAATAGCTTGTGTTCTTGGTGATCCTTGAGGAAGATATATATTTGAGCCCAAGGCGAGGCCCCCTTATAAAGAAATCAATAGATCAAAATTGAGGAAAACATCAGCAGCATTGGCGCCGCGCACACTGCAGATCGTAGTGGACTAGAGATTAGGGAACGTAATTTGGCTCATACTAGACCCAACATTTAGGACTATGTAAAACAATAATTTAAAATAGAGAATTTAAGTCTAATATAATATATATAGGAATAAAAATGGCTATCGAGATACTTATATGACAATAGATTCAAACTTCAAACTAGTAAGCATCAATCCATTATGGTATGTACCCACTTGCTTAATTTACCATCCTAAACAAATCATTGATACTAAAACCCAAAAGATTGCATCTACATATATCACATGGGTGATTGTTTTTTAAAAATAAACAAATACGGTGACCATATATATGTATGTATATGTACTGTAAACCATCAAAGCGCAACTAATACAATTAACTACAGGAGGCATGTATACTTTCTGTACTTATAGACATCTACACCTACTCAGGGCATCTATGCTTTATATAAATAAAAGATATTTATGCGTGCTCAACACCAGCTCGCTTTAATCAAAGATAATGTCACAGGAATTCCTATATATTCCAGGGTGAAATGGCATTGCATGCTTACTGTAATCGAAGTATGTGGCAGGGGTGAAGGGCAGAGTGTGCGAAGGCCTTCATGACTCCCGCGACTTTTGTGTTCATGCTTTTTTTTTTTTTTTTTTTGGTGGATAAAACGGTGTTAAAAATTGGGTAAAATTGAGTTGATTGATATATATGTCCAAGTTATTCGATTTAGTTCGTAGCCCTTCTCCAGCACAAGCTCTGACATCGCCCTTACTATGAGGTTCGGATATGTGGGAGTTAGCGCTTTTCCTACTTCTCCCTCTCACCTCCCTGAGTCTCTCCTATTACAGCATTTCCAAAGAGAGCGGTACCCTAAACCGAACAAGGAAAAGGGGTATTGCCAACCAGGAAGTAATATTTTGCCATTGTCGATATAATTTATTTCAATTAAATGCTAGTTTTGAAAATAATAAATTTCGACATCAATTACTTGTCAAAGAAAAGAAGCATCTCAAAATTAGCACAACATTCAGGTTACGTAGTGTTTTTGAATGTCGACAATTCATACTTTGAGACATCAAATGCTAATAATTTGTACTCAAGGAATAACGTTAAACGTCTCGTGCTTTGATTGCATTTACTTTAAATTGTAGTATAACATTCATGGTGTCAAATGGAATTGAGCTATAAATGGGTTGATGCCTTACCTTATTCATGAATGAAAGAGAGAACTTGAAGAACTCTACTCTAATGTACCATCCATAGCTCATCATGCACAATTTCCTAGAAATTTCCTACTATCAATTATGACAACATTTAATTAGTGGAAACATCATAAACAAAATTAGAACTCTTGATATGGTACTCGAGATTGGGGCACTAATTTATTATAATTTAATCCTAAAATTACTATAATATCTTTACTATTCTCCTTTTTAGTTTTTTGTTCTTTTGACAAAGCTTCAAATCCTCTATTTCCAGCAATAGCACTGCCCTCTACAGGTAATGGTGGAAAGAGATTGTTTTGACTATTTTTAAAAGGAAAAAAAATAAAAAAGAAGAATAGTAAAGATATTATAGTAATTTTAAAACTAAATTATAATAAATTCATAAACGAGTGTACTTAAAATTTAATTCAAATAGCTCGAGGCCTAAAAATTAATACAACTAATCTGACGGTACCTAAATACCAATAGTTCACAAAATTAGTAAGTTCATATATCATTTGTTTTTTTATACATATAAGACACAAAGATCAATATATATTTATTATTATATATGTTAACATGGTCAATCTGCATCACTGGATCAACAGAATTGAAGGGGAAAAAGCATCAAAATGGTAGTCATATGCAATTTGCGATGGGCCGACACAGTATGTTGTTTAATAATTTTAAAGCCCCCTTAATTATCTAAAGCAAGTTGTAGCTTTGCAGCGGCATCCCTCTTGAAGTCGATTTTGACAATAATGGGCAATGCCATAGCCTCTCAGCTATACTCAATTACATAGGATCTCCCACAGCCAAACATAGTGCCCTCGAGAAAGGGTTTTTTTTTTGGGGAGGATCTATCAATCACCCATTGAAGAACATGGATAATCACTTGCACTGTTCCATTTATAAGGGAAACCATGAATATATATATATATATGTGTATGTATATGTATATATGTATATATGTACACACACAATTGATTACATAAGGCATTATTGTTTATGCATTGATCGTCAAATTAGATGGTGAAATGGCATTGAATTCTTATTCTAATCAAACTATGAGGCAGGGGCAAAGGATAAAGTGGACGGAAGGCGGTCACGACTCCTCTCAACTTTCGCAGACATGTTGTTTTTCACCACACACGGTTAAGAATTGGGTAAAATTGAATTAATTCTTAATACTATGGCCCTTCAAAATTATTTGATCTAATTCTTGATCTCCTTTGAGGACAAGCTCCGACTTTATCCTTTTTTATGAGTTCAAATTTCGTTAGGGGGCTGGAGCTTTTCCTACTTCTCCCTTTCAGCTCCTTGATTCTCTCCTATTGTAGTATATCTAAGCGTAATAAGACTCTAAATCCGATAACAAACAATATGAATGAGGAAGTAATATTTTACCATTCTCGATATTATCTTTTTCAATTAAATGTCAGTTTTGAATAATAAATTCGACATCAATTACTTCTCAAAGGGAAGCAGCTTGTCAAAATTAATAAATCATCCAGATAAAGTGTTAAAAGTTTCTGAATGTTGATAATCCATACTTTAATTTGAAGCATCAAATGCTAATAATCCATACTCAACAAATAACGTTAAGCATATAGTACTTTGATGATATTTACTTTGTACCATAACATTCGTCAAGTCAAATGTACTTTAACTAAATGAGTTGACGATTTAGCTTATTTATGAATAAAAGAGATATAAAACCTGAAGGATTCTACTCTATGTATCATTCATAGCCGATTCGTGTGCAATTTCCTGGAAATTTCCTACTCAAACAGTTAATGAGGGGAAATATCAAGAACAAAAATTAGTAAGTTCATATGTCATTTTTTGTTAATATAAATATGAGACGCAGAAATTAATGTATATTGGTTGCATGTGTATTAACATGGTGCATCATTGGCTTAACAAAACTGAAGTAGAAAAAACTCCGAAAGAAGTAATATGCAATTTGTGATGGGCCTACAATGTAGCTTAGCGCTGGCAAAATTCTGGGTTCTGGTCGAATTTGGGTTAGATAAATCGGACAATATCAAAATTCGGACAAGAAATGGATGTCCGATACCCAATTTTTTTCAAGCCGGACAATTTAGACAAGGTTAAATTCGGGTCAAAATCGGATTCAAACAATAGAAATATGAAAAATGTTGTGTTTGGATTTAAAATTCGAATGAAAAATTTATGACCATACCCCTTTTTTTGAGTCGAGCAAATTGGGATATTTGAATTGAACACATTTTTGTCAGCACTAATGTAGCTTCATGTTGTGTTAAATTGTTTATATCAATTGGGTAATTAACAAAGAGTCATGCATACAAAGTTAAATGAGGTTCCATCCCAAAACCAATTGGCGATAGGTGGAGTAACTCACAAACTTATATACATGCTCAAGCCCTTCAATTTTATTAATATGGGATAATACCCACTTTCATATTCTTTATATTTTTATCAATGTTGGACAATATCCATTTTTATACCCAACACGCCCTCTCACGTGTGGGCTACTAATAAGACCCAACACGTGCACACAATTTTAATCAAATGGGGATGGTGACAACTTAAAATCGAACAACCTGCTCTGATACCATGTTAAATTTTTTATATCAATTAGGCAATTAGTAAAGAGTTATGCATAAAAGCTCAAATGAGCTTCCATTCCAAAACTAATTAACAATAGGTGGAATAACTCACATGTTTATATACATGCTCAAGTCCTTCAATTTTATCAATGTGAGTCAATACCCACGTTTATATTCTTTGTATTTTTATTAATGTGGAACAATACCCACTTTCATACCCCAATATATTGTAATTTTGAAGCCCCTTATCTGAAGCAAGTTGTAGCTTTGCAACTCCATCCACCTTTAAATCCTTTTCGAGTCTTCGACAATAATGGACAATGCTATAGCCTTTCAGGTATGCACAATTAAATAGGATCTCCCCAAGCCAAACATAATGCTCCCATGGAAGGGGTTGGCCGGTTTTTTTCTTTTTTTTTGGGGGGGGGGGGGCCGTGATCTATCAATGATACATTAAAGAACATGGATAAATTCTTGCACTATTCCATATATAAGGAAACCATAAAAAATAATTCATCAGAAAAAATATGAACGTTAAATTATTCTCAATTAATCCAGATTTGCATCATATTTAATTCTTAAATGATAAACGAGCTGTTTTTTTAGAGCATTCTCATCCACTGGTACATGTTCTAGCGGAGGATGCCCAAGTTCCTTAAAAAGTGGAATTCTACCTTTCCAACACGCTAAACGCGGGCAAGTATGCAGGCAAGCACGTGGGAGCAGTCCTTCCCCATTCCACTTTTATTTTTTGTCTTTTTTGATTTTTTATTTGTTTTTCTTTTTTTGGCTAAAAAATATTATTTAGGTAGTTATAAAAAAATATTGTGTGTTATAAAATGGATTCATAAAAAATATTTTATTAGGTAGTTCAAGTTGGAGTTCCATTTGTTGGATAAGTAATAAAATGCAAGTTCCCGAAAGTTGAACCTTTTGCTGATGTGGTACGTTTGAGTTCCAACTAGTTGGGAATACTATTGGAATGTCTCAGATTTAAATTGAAAGGAGGTATTATTCCTATAAAAGAAGTTGTTTCTATTTCGATAAGCTTCCACACCTAAGTTTCTATCCCTTTCATTTCCAACATGTTAGATACTAAATATCCCCTCAAACAACCCTATAAATACAAGTATACATAATCTTTTTGATAAAAAAAAAAAGTATATATAGTCTTATAATAATATTAACTCCAATAAATTTTCAATCATATAAGTATAAATTTTTAAACCTATTCAAGACAACCAAAAAAAAAAAACAACTTAATCTGAATCTAGCTATGTATCGTTTTTTAGGAATTTAGGTTAGTCTTTCTTTATCCATTCTGGTGGATAATGACAATAGTATGTACATTAATGAATCTGAAGTTGAAGGATGAGCCATGGGTGAGGGAATATTAATATTTTGTGTCTACTTGTGGCACTAGGCATTAGCTATGTGACATGCAGCAGGCACAGATAGATGACAGCCAAGTGAAGGGCCCTGCTTGTTCATTTCATTGGCCACAGGTTGCTGGGAGGAATAATGTGATGCCAGATTGGATAGGATTCACTATTTCACTTCATCATTTTCTTCCTTTCTTTTTTAGGGTTTTTTTCATTGCAAAGGTATTGCTTATTTCGTATTTCCCCCAAGATATATATATATATATATCTATCTCTCTCTCTCTATATACATATACAATAAATATTTCTTGATCCCCCGATATGAGTACCTTTACATTTTTATTATCTTTTCGTTGGATTTTTGGGAAAATTATATTGTAATTGATGAGTTTGGACAAGTTTTATCTTTTGTATCGAACTTGGTTATCGACATATCATCGTAGAAGGTAACAATCTTCAGCTATCCATCTTCTAAAGTCTCGAAGTACTCAGGAAAACTCTTTAGGTTTTTTCATTAGTAGCATTTTATCTTTTGCATCGAACTTGGATTTCTTTTCTTGGACTTTTGTCAAGAGAGGGGATAATAGGGTTGCCCACGACTTAGCCCACTTGCAACCATTTTGCTTGGAGGGCAAATTGCGGGAGTCAGATTTCCCAGGTGACATTCTTTCTCGGGAATCTTAAGACATGTGCAATTTCATCTCTACGAGCTTAATATAACAACCTACCCCCTCTTCTATCAAAAAAAGTTTTAATGAATACAATCATATAATTATCATTACCATAATTTGATTGACGTTGTTACTGATACTACATAAGAGAAGCAAAGTTTCTTTTAAAAAAAATTACAAAAAAACCCATTTTGAAGTCAAAAATAATTTCTAGAATGTCTTCTCAAGAAAAGATGACCAAGGTTACAACTTCGTTAAAACATCATAATAGTAAATAATTACTTTTACAAAGTTGTATATTAGTTTATTCGACGACCATACTTTAGAGTACTGAAGTGTCCAATATTCATATTAACAGATGTAGAAATTAAAAAAAAATCTAAATTGATAATCCACAAACTATGACATAGTTAATAGTTTACATTTAATGGTAGTCATCTAATATGTTGTTGGATTGCCTTTGCAGAAAATATGTTGGGTAGAAATTTAATCACATTGTTGTAGATCAAGTTCTATGTGCTAAGCAAGGGTCTAAAAATGCCTGCATGTATTAAATGTCCTTCTCCTGGAAAACCAATTTGGGCCGCCTAATCAAAGATTAACATTGATGTCCTGGATTGACTATAAAGACGGGCCCCGTTTCATAGCATTGGGCCCACTGAGTCATCGGTCGGTGTGCGTTCTTTCCTGCTCCGAACCCACACCCGGGCCCAAAAGTAAAAAAAAGAAAAAGAAAAAAGAGCCTCATCCTCATTATCATAGAAGCTGTTAGAAATTACTCGTATGAATCCTCTTGTCTAGTTGAGGTTACATGTCATCCAAATATCTACTCAGGCAAGATCGGATTAAATATACTAATTTAAAAAAATCAAATATATAATTACAGTGATTTTAGTTCTTTTTAATGTTTTTTAAATTATTACCAGTTATGTCAAAAGAGAAAGTAATCCTCTCGTCTTTAGCTTTTAGGTAAATTGAAAAAAGGAAAATTCTTATAAGTAAAATTATTTTTATAGTGATTTTTTTAAAAAAAAGAAAGGCTCATATAGAGTGATACCAACTTACCTAAAATAATCTCTTTTTAATGTATAGTGTCTAATCTAATCACAACAATTGAGCTACTTTATAAAAGGACACAACAACTTTATACTCATTTATTGATTTGAAATAGACTTTGTGCTCACTTACTAAAATAGGAAAACATTTTTCGTTTAGGTGTGAACATATTTATGTAGGACTAATAATCTTTCATTCTTGAAAATTTAAAGTAACAATCGGAAGTGTTTAATTTTTGAGCTTTTATATTATTAGAGTTTAGCTACAATTAATCTATTTATAAAACCCACATCCAAATATAACTTTTAAGTTTTTAAAAAGAATAAATCTCCAAACTACTTAAGCCAACCTAGATGTGGACCTGGGAAATGGGTCATTTGATTCGATTACGGGTCGGGTCAAGTTCGGGTTGGGTCATGTTCTGGTTAAATGAGATTTCGGGGTCGTTTCGGTTTGGATCGGGTATGGTTCGGTTCGGGTCAATTTCGGATCAATCAATTTTTGGTCAAATACGCTTGTCATGTCAAAACAAGCAACTTTGTAAAAAATTTCGGATCGAGTATGGTTCGGTTCGGATCAATTCGAATTTCGAGTCCGCTTTCGGGTGAACATATTTCGGATATCGAGTCGGATATAAGTCCGGATCATTCAGTTTGAATTTCAGATCTTGGGTCAGTTTTATCATGCCTACCTAAATGTCAATCAATGGATATAAATTGTTAATATAATATCATCCTCAGCCTACCCGGAGGGTGTACCCTGTTGTTCTTTTTCCCTCCATTCTGAATTCCATTATTGGAAGGGAGGGTAGCCGGTAGCCTGTGGGTGTCTATGCGTTGGGTGTAGGGCGTATCAGATGATAATTGAGAAGATAGAAACAGACAAGTGACCTCCTAAAGCTGAAAGAGACAGCCAGACAGACAGAGGGAGAGACAGGGAGAGAGAGAGAGAGTTGAGGGGTTATTGTCTTATATGAATGAATTCGTCATCATCTTAACTATCACACAACTCCTGCAGAGTCGGCACAAGTATCTTATAGACTAGAGGGAGTGAGTGATCACTGATCAGAGACAAGTTAAGATCTGAATTTGGTGCTGAGATGAGGGAGATAATAAGCATTCACATAGGTCAAGCTGGGATTCAAGTGGGCAATTCTTGCTGGGAACTTTACTGTCTGGAACATGGCATTCAACCTGATGGCTTGATGCCCAGGTAAGACCCCTTCTCCTTTTATCTTTCTTCTTTTTCATTTCATGAAATTGATCACCTCATCTCTATTTTTTCTCTTCATGCATCACATAATTTGTCAATCATCAGCATGTTTTAGAATATAAAACCTATTTCTGGATCTTGAACCATCAGCTTGAGTTTCTGGCTGAGTTGGTTCTTGAAAAACTTGTGCTTTAATATCTGGTTAGTTAGTGGAGTAATTAGCAAGCATTATGCAATTGCAACCATTTTTAACTTGATTTGATCATGTTAATGCATGCAGTGACACCACTGTGGGTGTGGGTCATGATGCATTCAACACCTTCTTCAGTGAGACAAGTGCAGGGAAGCATGTCCCTCGTGCTGTGTTTGTTGATTTGGAACCCACTGTGATTGATGAAGTTAGAACTGGCCTTTATCGCCAGCTCTTCCACCCCGAGCAACTTATTTCTGGGAAGGAGGATGCTGCCAACAACTTTGCTAGGGGCCACTACACTGGTAACTGCTAATTCAATCCCAACCCAATTCCAATTTTAATTTGCTATGGGGATGTATTCCTCTGGTCATGTATTGTTATGTTGCACTTTGAAGTGGGTTATAGTCCTGGATTGATAGAATAAAAGGGCAATTTGAGCGCGTTTATAAGTCCATGAGCTGCTCCACCTATTATCAACTGCTTTTGAAATGGAGCCTCAAATGAGCCTCTATGTATTATTTGCCATCCATTTTGCACTTAGGTTTTTCATTCGCTGAAATTTCTTTGTTTGTAATTATAATTATGGGCATGGATGGATTGCAGTTGGAAAAGAAATTGTCGAACTGTGTCTTGACAGAGTGAGGAAACTAGCAGACAGCTGCACTGGATTACAGGGTTTTTTGGTGTTCAATGCTGTTGGTGGTGGCACTGGTTCTGGTTTGGGCTCCTTGTTGTTGGAACGCTTATCGGTAGATTATGGAAAGAAGTCGAAGCTTGGTTTCACCATATACCCTTCTCCCCAGGTACTTGAAAACTTGCTTGTTCCCCAGTCCATCTTTCAGTTGGAATTTGCTGTCTGAAGTGAATCCTCTGAATTGCAGGTATCGACAGCAGTTGTGGAACCATACAACAGCGTACTGTCAACCCATTCCCTGCTTGAACATGCGGACGTTGCAGTGCTCTTGGATAATGAAGCTATCTATGATATCTGCCGCAGATCATTGGACATTGAGAGGCCGACTTACACGAACCTGAACCGGTTAATTTCTCAGATTATATCGTCCCTGACAACTTCACTGAGGTTTGATGGAGCCATCAATGTTGACGTCACTGAGTTCCAGACCAACCTGGTGCCGTACCCACGAATTCATTTCATGCTTTCTTCTTATGCCCCTGTCATCTCAGCCGAGAAAGCGTATCATGAGCAGTTATCTGTTCCTGAGATAACTAATTCAGTTTTTGAGCCGGCCAGCATGATGGCAAAGTGTGACCCCAGGCACGGTAAATACATGGCCTGCTGCCTTATGTACAGGGGCGACGTTGTACCCAAGGATGTTAATGCTGCTGTGGCTGCTATCAAGACCAAAAGGACAGTGCAGTTTGTTGACTGGTATGCGCGATCTCTTCTAGTAGGCATACATCTGGGAGTGTCCTTAATTATATTTGTGACTGGTGTCCATGAAACTGTATTTTTCTTAATTACAAAAACTCTATCTGCATCATTGTAGGTGTCCAACTGGGTTCAAATGTGGCATCAACTATCAGCCTCCAACAGTTGTGCCTGGGGGTGATCTTGCCAAGGTGCAGCGAGCTGTGTGTATGATCAGCAACAATACTGCTGTTGCAGAAGTTTTCTCACGCATTGACCACAAATTCGATCTCATGTTCGCCAAGAGAGCTTTTGTCCACTGGTACGTGGGTGAAGGCATGGAGGAGGGGGAGTTCTCCGAAGCTCGTGAAGATCTTGCAGCTCTTGAGAAAGATTATGAAGAAGTTGGAGCAGAAGGTGTGGATGAAGAGGATGAAGGAGAAGATTACTGATCTCAATTTTTTTGCATGCTCATTAATTATTTTGAGGAGCGGTTTTGTGTGTGCATGTGTGTAAAAATACCTTTGTCACCATCTCTGTCGATTTCGATATCCATTTCCCCAAATGTTACTTTATGTTGCTTGCGCAACTGAATTGTCCAATTTCGTCTCTTTTATGAGATGCATGTATTTTGCTCTGTTTTATGAATGCAATTTGTGTAGCTGCACGTTCAGCAGCTCTTCGCTATTTGTCCCCTGTTTTATGTACGTCTTTCTTGGGCACTGCTTTTGTTCATCTTATAGCGGTAGGCCTCCACATAACCTTGCCTTTTTTGTTCTGTCAAGTACTCTTTCCACTGCTCCCATTGCCAACAAGTTATTTAGGGAAGGTTTGGTATTTGCCTTTTTTTTTTGGGGGGGGGGGGTTGGGAGTCGCTAGCAGCGTATGCTGGCAGAATGCTGGGAAGTTGGAGGCATTAATGAACCAGAAAACATGCATATATTCATTATATAGCTTGCTTGGCTAGCAGGGCGCAGTTGAACCACCTAATGAACCACAAAACACACCTAATGAACCACAAAACACGCACATATTCATCATAGCTTGCTTGGCTAGCATTGCGAAGTTAAAGCACAGGACATAAACCAGAAAACACGCACATATTAATCATAACTTGCTTGGATAGCATTGCGAAGTTCAAGCAGCGAAGGAAATACAGAAATTGGGACATCCAAGAGCAGCACGCAGTGACAGTTCAGCTCTCCTATATATCATGTACAAGCCACTGATCTGTTACCATATGGTGAACGCAGTCATTGACATTGGCACCGAGTTCCTAGCCTTCTTTTTCCCCTACAAAATTAATATGCACTAGCAAAACTTGCACAAGGAAGAACAAATGAAAGGAAAGAATTTCAAGTCATAGCGTTCAGCCAAGGCAAAAATGCTGACAGAGCAAGTCCCAGGTGGGAATTGTAGTAGAATCACTCGGGTTGTAAGCATTGAAGATCTTCTCTAAGTAATCATTAACTCCATTCATGGCATAGAGCGAAGCTGATATCTGCCTCTCCACCTTCATTCGCTCGAATTCTGGAATGGCTACCTCATTACTCACCTCTGAATCCGGCATTAAATTTATGTGCTTTGTGGACATTCCGAAATTGCTGGAGACTGGTTCCGGGGGAGCGTTCTGCGGAAACACCCATGAGTAATCGAATTGACCATCCACATTGAGCTCGGACTTATACAAATTCTCCTCCAGCATTTGGCCTTGGCCTTTGATGCTGATAGTATTGCAGAGTTGATTAAGAACCAGGCTACTGTTTGCTGGTGTTGTATCATCAAACAGAAAGCTACTTCGTGCAGCAGTGTCTGAGGTACCTGCAGGAGGAGTCAGGAGGGATTGGCATGGGGATTGGGCGTTGGTCAAGCTCTTCTTCTGGTTGACAAGGTTTCTAATTCTGAGAGACAGAGCAGAGTTAGCGGTCACACTGGAGGAGGAGGACTCGGAAGGGATGTTCCTGAAGTTGGTCCGAGTGTTGGTCCCGCGAAGAAGGCACGCAGCTTCATCATAAGCCAGAGCAGCTTCTTCTGCAGTATCAAAGGTACCTAGCCATATCCTCATCTTCTGTGTTGTGTTCTTGATTTCTGCTACCCATTTACCGGAAGGTCTCTGCCTTACGCCCACAAACTTGCTCTTAGCCTTACTGCTCTTCCTCCTAATCTTATTACTAGTTTTCTCCTTGAATTTCGTCTGTTCTTGTGGTGGTGGCTGCTGGAAATGAAGTTCCATTGGGCCCAGCACAACAACAACAAAACAAAACAACAAAAATGGAGAAGTTGGAAACCACAGCAAGACTTGGATGGAAAGTTAGAAAGGTTGTTTATATATTCAGCCTGGTAGTACTTAGTAGTGGGAGGCTTGTCCTTCATTCAGGCTATAATCTATCATGCATGACAACAACAAAAAATAATTTTTGAGGTGGTTATGAGTCAACAAATGGGTAAAATATTCATGGGAGTCACTATTGGTTACAAATATGGATTTATTTTAAACAAACTTCGCGCGTGTTTTGAGCTTGGTAAAATGACCTTAATTATATCAGGACTAATCTGTTAAGTGTTGATTGATTAGATTAATTAAGATATTTAGAATCATTTTTTCATCTAGCAGACGCAGCAGTGAGTTCAGTCTCCAGATGTAGACTCGTCGTAATATCAAGTAATCCATGTGGTGCAGCCTCCAATTAATTACTTCAGTTGATTAAATTATATGTGGAGCTGCTTAGTGCCACGCCCTCTACATCATATTACATTAAGCTAATTAATTAGCATAACTGGCCCATTCGACCTACCCTAACAAAAATCGTGAAGCAACGCCCTCTGACGACGATGATGATGATGGCGACTACAGAGAGTTGACAGGGTAAGGGAGCTCCTCAATGAACAAAACCAGAGCCTGAAGAGTGCAAAGCTAATATACTGCAAATACGATCGTGTATGCCATGTCGAGATGGAAGTCATACTTGTCCATGTTCATGGGATATACACTGCGTGCGCCCATGCAAGACAGAATCATCGGTTATTCCATGTTAATGAAGAAATACGACCCACGTACCACTTGTAACATTGCATTCATGAGACCAAAATTCTCTCAAACACAATAACGTAAGAATCTTATTGCTTCCAAAATTTCCATCCTGCAACAAATACAGCTTTTCTTCAAGACACTGCTTATTATCTTACAACTCAAAAACAAATCACCCGAACCTACGAAAGAAAAAGAAAATGCAAAATGACCTGTCAAAACTGCAACAGGAATCGCCTCCTTGACGACTCTCAAATTTGTACGATGCACCAATGACTCTAGAGTTCACAAAACTAGACTCGTGTATATATTGTTTCATCTTTCGCCTATACAGGAGCACTATAAATTTCTTTATCTTTGGTAGAAATTTCTTGTGGATCCTCAACCAACAAGAGATGCTTGAGCAAATGAATAACGACATCACACCATGCCGACAAAAGAAAATATGTAAAGGCTCGCACAAACAAGAGGAGGAAAAGGTTGCCCAACGTAAATCAACCACAGGATCAACCTGCAACGCTAGGAAGAAAAGATTGACTGCAAGGTGAGCTGCTGCTGGGGCTGCAGAGATGACCAAGTCGAAGCCAATGTGGCCGGAGGCAGTGTCTGCTGCAGCTGCCTCAACAGGCTAACCATTCTGCTTGCAGTTTGCTCTGTTGCTAGATCCTTGCCAGCACAGATAACCTACAACCAACCACATATGAAAATCAGAGAGCTAGCTAGAAGTCTAACATAACAATATCCATCAACAATAATGACATCCAGTGTAGAACCCGCCTGAGTAGGGTCTGAGGGATCCACATTCAACAACTGTATCCTACAAGTCAAGAGGCTAATTCCAAGAGATCCACAACATTATTTCAGAATATGTTTCAAATTAAAACCTTTTGCAAGGAAAGTATCAGAGGAACAGGGGAAGGATTACGATAACAACAGCATGACAACCAGCATAATAAATAAGTAATATTATGCATGTAAGAACTAAGCATGAATGATTGATGAATTAAGCCAGTCCTAAAAAACCTTAGATTAAGTTCACCTAAGTACCATTCTGCACCAGCATGGATGACACCAAGCAATCATGTGGGAAGTGTATTCTGCCTCCTGGGATCAAATCCCAGGGAGTTCCCCTTGTTTGAGGGAAACATAAATGGGGCAAACAGGTCCCATGTAGGCCTGGGCTATTTAGGGTCAGGTTTCTGTTGTGCCTGATCTGGTGCCTCTGTTCACCCTCCCTGGACAGCCCACAGGGTCAGCCCTGCACAGAGCCTAGTAAGCTTACCTACCTTTAATTTTTAAAAAGGGAAAAGAAAAAAGGGGTACGCTTAAAGAAGCAACGTAAACATTAGCAAGCAATGCCACATTAAGGTCATCTCTCGCTAGGGTTTGGTTAGAAAAGTACTTAAAGAGTATGAAAACCTACAAAAGAGATCTGTTGGGAAAAACGCTGAAGTAACACAATGATAAACCGTTGCTTCAGAATTATCACTTCGATCTGACAGCGATCCCTGATTGTGTAGGTGAAGAAATGCTAAAGTATCACCACTCAGCTAAGACAGGACACAGTATATCACCCATTCACCCCTCATAATTTCATAAAGATTGTGTGGGTTTGATTGAAACATTCTCATACCAATATAACATAATGGTTCTAGATCTCGCTCTCTCTCACCCCAGACCCAGACAGGGGAGGGGGAAGTTGAGCAGTTGAGCCACAGCATATAACAGAGAACTGAGAATCCCACAACTGTGGGTGAGAAGCTGCCAGTCTCCCAAATGGGAGGGAGTACGGACCAGTTGTTGAAGTCAATTTTCTCTTCAAAGAATGCAACAATTTATTAACCTGTCATCACCTAGTTGACAGATGCAAATTTAGTATGAACAATCAGGCAGTAGACGAAGGATAACATAGAAAATACTCACAGAACTTGCAGTTAGAATGACATTAAACCGAGGGCAAGCAATGTCTTTGGTAGCCCCCCTCCCTCCACCTCCATAAGCAATCCATCCCCCCCCCCCCCAAAAAAAGGAAAAAAAAAGAAATGAAAAGGACCACATTAGGACCCTTTAAACATACCACAAAGTTTCATATGCAGGTCGTATTTCAACCTCCAAAGCAAATGAAATAAACATATCATAAAAGTCATACTAGCATGGAAGTAGATTAAGACTCGTTCTTGGGAAAACAATGTAAGAGCAACATGGTGTTGCAGAAGCACATATTGAAATCTTTGTCCAATCACCATTGCACTATCTGATCAAATTCAAACAGCAACCACATTCTTAGCAACTTTGACCCTCTCTCTTCCCCTCATGTTTTCCCTCAACTCTCCAGGCATGAATGGGGCAAGCAAAATGTTGCCAACAAATTACTTCTAGGCCCCAATTTTTGAAGCTCCATGTTATCTTATAATTACTGAGATTCACTATTAGAAATTAATAAGCTCCTAACCATATTTCTTTTCATCCATGGCATTATTAGACCCTACAATTGAGACAACTATAAGTTGTCAATAAGTTGGATCCATTGAGTCCTCCAGAAATGGTGATGTTTCGATTACTATCAGAGCTTTTTACCAAGAACCTATCATGCAGGAAAATATAAATTGTAGCAAGGCAGCCAAAGCTTCAGAGCAAAAGCAGCATAAAACTCATACAGACAGTGAGGTTATGCCTAGGTTTTTTGTTACTGCAGGCTCTGATATTGCTGTATGAATAACCTTTAAAATCTTTCTGAAAATTACACATCTGTGCGATACAATAATGCCATTAAACTTGAAAGGAGACTGACCTCTGCAAAGACAAGAATTATCTTAGGCAGATTCTGATTGTTCGGACCCAAGAGCTCCGTATCAGACCTGCAAGCAAAATATCATATCACTCCAGTAATGAGATCAGCAGGAGGGGAAGAAAGGAGAGGCAAAGTAGCAAGCATTCAAGTTTGATCAACCTTTCAACCATGGAACAAAGCTGGTCATGAACGACTTTTGCCTCGATCAAATCTCCCCTAATAGGCAAACAGTTTAACCATGCAGGAATAACCTGCACAAATCCAGAGGGTAAGCTTAGGGATATTTGAGGGCCAATAGTTCAGTAAGACACGATTAACTGACACAAATTATGCCTAGCATCTATAATGATGCGTGGAATGCATATCACCGGCATAGTAGATTGTAAATCAAGGAAACCACATAAGAAGAAAGCGTGACCAGCAAAATCCACCCCGCACGATGCACAGACAGCTAGGGAGGCACAAAAA
Source organism: Carnegiea gigantea (assembly GCA_029747015.1). Classification (NCBI taxonomy): domain Eukaryota; kingdom Viridiplantae; phylum Streptophyta; class Magnoliopsida; order Caryophyllales; family Cactaceae; genus Carnegiea; species Carnegiea gigantea. The sequence goes on from JAKOGI010000316.1 coordinate 557,606, forward strand.
TCAAACATCAAGTCGACATTGTATTGAATTTAAGGTACTTTTTGATTATAAACAAGACCATTTCAATTATATGCAGCTTCACCTTACACTCTAAATGAGCCAAATATCAACCCACTTACTGCAAGTCGCTAAATCAATGCATATTAAAGAAAAATGTTGCCTAAAAGGATATGCAGCAGAGAATACAAGTAAAGAATGACAAATCACTCATCACAAATGGAACATGATCAAAAATTATTTGACTATGGATGCACAGCATATATAAAGGAAACTTCAAAGTATATAAATTATGAACAAGACAAGGCATCCTTGTCATCTAGAAAAACTTTCGACAAATAAAAGAATAAGGGACATATAAAATAGGAGATGCCAGAAACAAACCTGAGATGAATCAATACTCTCACGATGGAATCGACATATCTTTCCCAAGGCTGATACAGCATTATCATACACCATTACATTTTCAGGATGACAGGCATTAGGATGTCTGATGATGGTGTTCAGTCTAGAAAGAGCCTCTACACAAAATCACCAGAAATCTGACATGTTTTACAAAGTGACGCAAACGAAAATAAATGTGAGTAGAGCAGACAGAAACATTACCCCCAACTAAAGGCTTAAATACAGAGCCACCAAACTCAGCACATACTCCAAGTCCATAGACCGCTGCCTGAATAAAAGTTTGAGAACTCAAGATGAAAACAAGCCGCAGAATGGATATAATGGTTCAGGCAAGCAGCTAACAGAAGACACATACCTGCCTAACATCCGGAGTTTCATCGTTGCAAGCCTCAAACAGGAAAGGCAAATATGTTTCATAATATCTGTTCCATATAAATAAAAAAAATCAGAATATCTGAAAGTATTAAGGATACAGAAGATATCCAGTAAAGGAGACACCTTGAGGTGCTAAACTTACTTAAGCGCAGCCTCGCGACACTGCTCAGCAACGTCATCAAAGATACAGATAGCTATTCTCCTTTCTTCGGCTGTCTTATCCTTCCCCTACGTTAAATCTCAGAATCAGATAAGAACTACAAACATCATTCCTCTCACACCTCACCATCTGATTATCTCTGTAACACGTAAAGAAAGTGGCCAAAAACCTCAGAACAATCAACCTAAATTGCCTAATGCACTGTTTTTTGATCAAAATCTAAAAGATTTTCGTTTTCCCTTCACCTTCCCAGAGGGAAGGGTGTAAAATCCAAGAAATGAACGAATAATCAACTACAAAAGTGCAACAAAATGCTGCATAAAGAGTCAACTAGAAAAGAGCAACATATGCTGCATAAATAGTCACATGCTTTTCTACAAAAACAGTGAAAATCTTTAGAGCACACAAACCTTAGCCTCACTTATCAAGAGGATGTTATCAAAAACTTCCTACTTGAGAAAACACCAGTAACCAAAGAAACGCTGATCATGACCCTACTTACCCACATAGGTGTCAGGTATGATGTCAGCTCATCAAAGAACGGTAAGAAAGAGCCTTTAAATGTTTTGATTAATGTTCCCAAGATTTCACCCACCTGGGTCAAATAACATACGCTCATTATTGTGCTATCTGAATAAAGAGGATATATTTAAGGATTAAAGCAAAATACTGAACAAAAAACTAAGTGCTCAGAATTACAGACTTGGTCAAAAATTTCCTCCTCCTGTTCATTTTCCTCCCTGAGTAACTCCCCTTCTTCAGCATCAAAGTCATCTGCTTTAGCCCTCTCGGCTCGTTCTCTTTTTCTACTGGAGCTAGCAGTGAGAACATGTTTAAGTTCATCCACAATGGCTTTGACTTGGCATTCATCCGAAAGCATCCCAGAAATCTGAGGACAAAATAATAAGATACAAAGTGTAAACATGGCAGTGCTGTACTTGAATAAGATGCAAATAAGAAAAGTGATAATCCAAGAGGCAACAAGGTTCGGTAATACCCCTAGAAGCGGACTAACCTGTAAGCACTCATTTAATGCATCCAACATGCTCACACAAATTTCAACATCAGGCTCCTGCATACAAGTCAAAGATTAGAAAGAAAAAGAAATGGGAGGCAGGACGCGGGAAGAAAGCAAATGCTACCGTGGTGGAGGACAACCTTATGCAAGGCCTCTACCAAGGCTGGTATTATATAGTCGGATAACTGCTTGACATAGGACTCATTACGACCCTGAGCGAGGCCTTTCTCTACAGCTAATTTTGCTGAATGCAATAGCTCTGGCATAGCTGTTAAAAAATGAAAGATGTTTTTCAATACAAGAATAGGATAAAACTTCTAAAATCATCACCAAATGCTTTGTCCTCGCTCAAAATTGTGCCAGTTGAGGCACCGAGATGATTCCATACCAGAAACAGCGGCTCTTCGAACCTCTTCATGAAAATAAAATTTGAGGAGTGGAACAAGAATTGGCGCAACCTGCAGAGCATTTTTATAACATTCAAGTCAGGTAATACATTGTCACCAGTGGGGAAAACTAATTTATCATTATATGGACTAACCAGATCAATCCAGGGATAAAATCCTTCTTTCAATTCATCAGCATAACAGCAAAGCATGTTGCATGCAGTTGCCTTTTCCTCTAAAACACTAGTCTTTATTGCTATTCTCTTGTCTCCAAGGGTAATGGTCTCCATACTGCAAGAAACACAGAACTTTTAGAATTATTCAGAATGGATTCCAGGACAGTTCGAGGTAAAAGAAACAGGGAACCAAAGATTGGCCCAGGTCCAAACCCTAAGTATTCAGGCAAAGCAGTCCAGCCATAACAGTCCACATGCCACTAAACATAATATAAATCCTGTTCCCCCGTGAGAATGCTACTGGTTGGGAAAAGCAGCAGAGGAATGTAGGGTCTGGTAACAAAATGACAGAAAAACCTCAAAGATGTCAATATGCAACCAAATCCTTCTACCCTCAACCGCTAATTTAACATCAACAAGCTCCAAAGGAACAGGTTACATGGTAAGTCTAACAGGTTCAACCACTCATGTTTATCATCACTGTATTCATAAATTAAGTCCCTAAGTTCAAGTGAACCCCAACGTTCTCTTAAATCGTGTATTGTTTAATTCTATCAAAAAAAAAAAGGGAGTGTGCTTCAAAAATTGTTGGATGACCTGCCCTCAAGATTATGTATACATCAGTCCCTCCTATCTCTCTCACTCAGAAACTCAAAAGAGAACAAGAAAAGAAACAAATAGCAGTACATCTGACAAGGAATTACAATAAACGAATCACAGTAAACTTGAAGTTAAAGGTTTACAGCGAAAGCATGATCTGTACCTCTCATCATCTGACTCTTCAATATCATTGTCTGAGTCAGCAGAGGTGATAGTCACATCAGGTTTAAGCTGAGCAGACTGAAGCAGAGGAGGCATGACAACATTCATGTAAGGAAGAAAATCCTGCCCCAAGCACTTGCAAAGCCTAGCCCAAGCCTGTGATAAACAACCACAAAGTTCACACATGGAGGCCATATGAACCATCTATTTAGTTATTTATTTTTAGTTTTTTAAAAAAAAAAAAAAAGAGAGAGAGAGTACAGAGAATCCACTTCCAGACTAAACATTAGCAAAACTTACCTGCAGCATGTAACTCGTAATTGGATCATCAGACTCCATTTGAGAACCTTGCAGTGACATAAGCACTTCCATGACCTGGCAGCGAATAAGAAGGTCAAGAATGTTTCCAATTCACAAGGCAAAGAACTGAAATGGAAATTACCTAGCCAGAGAACTAGGCGCCAGCTCCCCCCCCCCCCCCCCCCAAAAAAAAAAAAGAAACAAGTGACACTAATAACTTTTGAACAATATGCATGACCATATTGATTGTGCAGAAAACAATCCGTACAGGAAAGATGTCACAACGTCTAAGAATAAAGTACAAAAGGAAAATTCCAATGCCTGTGATTTTACCAACCTGTTTAGCATCATCCCTGAACTTCTCCTTACCAACAGCCATTCCAACCAAGCTAATGCACTCCATTGCTTTTGCTCGGAGCATACGGTTCGATTTATCCGTTGCATTTACAAGGATAGCTTTCAAATAAGGCATGACAGCATCATAATATTTTTGGAAATGCTCCTGAAATTTCATTGAAATAAAATTATTTTTCCACCCATCACAATCTCCTCAAACAGAATTTCGGAAAAGACAGTACCTGAGACGAATCAGCAACGGATGCCAATGCAGTCAGGGCTCCCTCTTGAACCAATTGTTTGCCATTCTGAATCACATACAGTTAACAATAACATTACTTAGAATTCACCAACAAGAAGAAGGTCATAAATAAAAGAAAGCCATGACACACTCCTTCAGAGGTTGAAGAACAACCCTACCATCACCAAAACTTTTTGCTTGATTTACCTGTAAAAGGACAAGTAATTTGCTCACTATCCCATCCAAGTAAGGGGTTAAAATTTCTGGAGTGCAGTTCTCACTGAAGTTGAGAACAGCAGAAGCCGCATGTGCCTGCCAATATAAACGAACATGACAAGAAAAATTAAATACAGAAACTGTAGATTTCTGAACACATACAAGGACAAAAAGATTCTTTACATTACAAAGACCAAAAATGAAAAACAAGGAACGTTTGCTTCATCTCTTTACCCTTTCTATAAGAAGAAAGAGTAAGGAGAAGCTTCTCAGCTCTCGCATAAAATAGAGATGCGCCCTTAAATATCCCTATATGCCTCAACAGACATGAAGGTCACAAGAATGTGCCACAAATACTCAAGACTCCAGAGTAACCTCATGCAAATTAGCAGTTAGTAATCACTATAGTAGGAAGGAGGACACAAGATATGCAAGTGAAGCCCCCTTTAGCTTAACTATGGCAATGATATCCGAGGACCTCGCTATTAGTAAGCAAAAAACAAAGAATGAGACACACAATACAATGCAAATTGAAGCCAGGCTTATCTTTAACTATGGCAATCATATCCTAGAAATCCAAAACATACTGAAATACAAAGAACACATAAAAATCAACAAAATTTTGCAGGATAAATGGATGGTTAGTAGGTGACATAATTCATGCAGCCAACTAACCTGAACTCTAGGATTTTGAAAGTCATCCATAGCACCAGCAAGTGCCGGCAAAACCGTTTGATGATACTGCATTTGCAAATCTGGACCAAGGTCAGTAGACAATTGTCCAATCGCATTGATAGCTGCCCACCTTACACGCGGATGCGGATCTTGGAACGAGTTCAACACCATATTCACAATTTGCTCCAAATTTTTAATCATCACCTAACATACCATAAGATAAAAAATAAGGCGTCGTTAATTTATGTTTTAAACTTGGAAGAGGTGTAAATGGAGCAGGTTGTTAGGCAACCATTTATTTGAGATTGGTAGCTTCATAATTACGATTTGGTACCCATCATAGGAACAATTGTTTGCCATTTTGAATTACAACAATTATAAAAAATGAGCAACTGCAACAATACCTTGGAGCAACCCTCAGCAATCTGTGCAAGAGCAATGAGAGCAGCATGGTGCTTCTGCCACTCAGGAGCAGCGAGGTAAGCAGGCAAGAGCTCAGATGCGACGGGCACAATGGTGTTACCACCAAGAGCAATGGCGAGGCGATCAAGGCACTCCTGGGCAACACTGTAATTGCTAGTCTCACCGGCATCCTCGTCCTCAGTCTGGGCAGTGTGCCACGCAGGGTCATCCTCAATGTCCAACAGCATCTTCATGAGTATCCCAAACAACCTGCTGATGAACTGTGGGAGCTTCCTCATCATGCCGGGTGCCCGTTCTCTAGCCTCGGCCAGTGTGATCACGAACTCAACCGCGAGATGCCTAGTCCCTTCTTCCAACTGTTCAGCCTCGGCTATCTGCAGCATGGACCCAACCACATCAACAAGCTGCCTCCTCAGGAACCTGGGTTCAGTCCCAGCCAACTCGATCAACAACTCGAGGGCTTCCTGGGCCGTAGCCTCTTGGCTGGAATTCAAAGCCTCAGTCAGAGTCCTCATCATCGCCGGTAAGAGGTCCTGAAACCTGTCCCTGTCGGAGGAGTTCTCGAGGCACTGGATGAAGTTAACAAGCGCATTCAAGGCGGCGATTCTGACATCCGGGCTGGGTGAATTCGTCAAGCAGTTCAAGAACACGGCGTGGAGTTCCTTGATATAAGGAAGCAGCAAGCTGTCTCCGAGGAGCTGGGCGAGGTGGGCAAAGATGAACAGGGCAGATTCTTGCAAACTGGGTGAATCAGATGAGACACACTGGAACATAAACGGAAGAAGCTCAGGCCACCCATTATCAGGCAAGACACCCGAAGCCAACTCCGAGATGGTATCACAAATCTTCTTGGAAATGGACTTGGCATCATTACGATGAGTCTGATCAAACTGAATGCAAGCGAGAAGTGTGGACTTGATAGAAGACTGGGTGGAGAGAGAAAGTCGACCCCAGACATAATCGGAGGAGGACGGAGTGAGGAGCTTGCGGAGGAGGATGGCGGACATGGCTCGAGCCTCAAGGTGGGGGGAGAACTGGAGAAGATGAGCCAGTTTGAGTGTGAGTGAGTTAGGATCGGTCTGCTTGCACAGATTGAAGGCGAATTCAGCCTGCGATCGCTGCTCGTTCGAAGACGACATCAACTGCGATATCAACGTCTCGAAGGCGGCAGTGTTTGGGCCGAGAAGAGCCGCCAGTTGTGCTTGGTGTTGCTGCTGGATCTGATTCTCAGTTGACTGCGCATCCATGGCTGAGATATTGAGTTTCTAGGGTTTTCGAATGAAAATTTCCAGGGCTTTCTGATGAAAATTGGGGAAGAACGAGAAGATAGAGATGAGGATGGCAATGGTGGAGGGATGTCTGCTTATCTCTCTAAACTCTCCTGGCTGCCACCACGCTTGAGAGAGTACAAAGGACAGAGAGAGGGGGCTTTGATGGAGGTGGGTATAAGTACAAGCTGATGACAGTAGAGTCGAGGGTTTTGAGCAGCGATAAGAGCATTACCCAAATATGAAAAATTCGATCCAAATACGAAAAATTGGATCAAAATGTGCCTTTTTAAGTGAATATGGGCATGAATACAGTATGGATATTATGTTTAAAAATGAGAATAAGTATAGGTTTTTAAAATTCTCATTCGATTGTATATCTGATTTGTTAATAAAAGACGATTCAAATATGATAAAATTTAAAAATAAATGTGAGGTATGAAACTCTAATTCTATAATGTTTATTTATGTGGAAATGAAAGTTTTTTTTTTACAATTTTAATTTTCGTGAGTTTACATGGACATGAATTTTTGTAGCAGCACTTGAAATTGCTAATTAAATATAGAGTGTAAGCAAATATGGGTTAAATATAGGTGAAACTTTGTACATTCTATATATATCTAAATAAAACCCTCAAATCTGAAAAATTCAAAGAGTATGAATGTATGTATAACCATCCAAAATCCGATGAGTATGAGTATGGATAATTGGATATGATTTTGGAAATAGGTACGGGTGCAAGATGGTACAGAGGAGAGAGAGGGGGATGGAGGTGGGTATAAGTATAGGTTGGTGACAATAGATACGAAGGTTTTGAGCAAGGATGAGAGTATTACTCAAATATGAAAAATTCGATCAAAATTTGCTATTTCAAGTGGACATGGGTATAGGTCAATCAAAATTTGCCTTTTTAAGTGAATATGGGCATGAATATGGTATAGATATTGTGTCTAAAAATGAGTATGGGTATAGATTTTTAAAACTCGTACCCGATTGTGTATCTGATTTGTTAGTAAAAGATTACTAAAATACGGCAAAATCCAAAAACAAATGTTAAGCATGAACTCTAATTGTATAATATTTATTTATGTGAAAATGAAAGGTTTTTTTTTTACAATTTTAGTTTCCATTAGTTTATATAGATATGAATTTTTGTAGCAGCACTTGAAATTGCTAATCAAATATAAGGTGTAAGCAAATATAGGTTGAACATAAGTGAAACTTTGTACATTCTAAATACACCCGAACAAAACCCTTAAATCCGAAAAATTCAATGAGTATGAATATATGTATAACTATCCAAAATCCGATGGGTATAAATATAAATATGGTTTTTGAAAATGGGTACGGGTGCTAGTAGGACTCTGTCTGCTCTGAACCCACTGTACGTTTATACCTAGTTTTGAGGAACATGTTTGGGAACAAAAAATGATATGAGGGGTACTAATAAAATTCAAATTCTAGTAAAATTCAGGTCAATAAATTCACCAACTTCAAAAATTTGCATATGATATTAAAGATTGTACCTCACTTCTTCTTATGTTGCATAAATTGAACAAATTTAAATTCGGATCAAAATTTGATTTGCATTATAGCATAAGAAAATCACCATGTTCATATTTTAGTCCAAAATATGTATATTTGAAAAATATAAGTTTGGACTATTTTTTCAACTTAAATTGTACGGATTAAAGTAAAATGCCTATCTAAACTTCATCTAATTCGTTTCTATGGAATAGTACATAGTTTATGATTTTTAGATTTAGAGCTGATCAGAATCAATCTCCCTAAAATTTTACAATTTAATGTTAAGATTACTACATCAAATCTTTATTCTCAATTTAGTGACGATCATATTTATATTTAAAATTTGAATGAAAAATTTATAACTTCAATCAAGCTTTTAGATGTGACAATCAGATCGGTCAAAATTTAAATAGTGATGAATTTGGTAGGGGTGGGGGCTTACACAATACACACCTCACACCGAATGATTAGACCCGCTTTTCTTTTTATTTATTTCTTACCAGTTTTGGAGGGAAATGCAAGAAAATAAAATAACGAAACATTAAAAAAATATATATATATTGAATAAAGTGGTAGACAACGCCAACCCAGCGTAGCCACAGTACGCGATACGTTCAAAGCTCCCCGAAATCATTGCTCTAAATTCTCAGCCAATCGTAATCCCCTTTCACATTATTACCATCTGTTGCTCCATTTCATTTTCATTGTCTTCCTACCTTCTGCTTTCTTTTCTTTTCTAGGGTTTTTTTTTGAGAAACACAACTCATTATTAAGATTTTTTCCATATCATTATTGAGATTTTGCATTTTATAGTCAAAAGCAAACCTATTCCAAGATGTTAAAAAAAGTGGGTGAATGGCTAGCCGAATAAATCGATCATTCTTTAATTTGTTCAATTTTGGGTGGTAATTTTAAACAACTTTTGTTTTTTCGATTTTTTTTAATCCAATTGTAAAATTTAGTTCACTTACATAATAATACAAATCTGATTAATATTTACCCAATTCCTTCAATTAATGGACATAATTTGTTGGAAATCATAAAATATAAAATTTTAAACTGATTCCTTAAATAAATTATTAGGTCCGTTTCAAAATTATGTCACATTTAACCAATTGACCATTAATTTTTGAAAAATTTTGAATAAAATTGACAAAACAATTTTCTACAAAGAATATTACATAAGAAACCTTTCTAATAACATTGGTTATGTGTTGTGAAACGATATAGTTTGTAATAATTAGTAATCAAAATTTATCAAAGCGGACATTTTTTTGGAATAGAGGGATTTGTGATAATTTGAACTACAATGATAGTTGATAATAGTTTTTGAAAACTTTCAAAAATCAAAACTTAATGATTTCAACCGATTTTTACCTTTTCTTCATTGGTTTAATAGGAATCTCATACAAGACCTATAATATATGGCTTAGGGATGATATTAATAAGAAATTCGCCTCTACTATTATGTTAATGAGTCATAAATAAATTTTGAATCAAATACCAACAGTGACTTATAAGTGAAAATATTCTTAGTTGTATGGCATATTATTAAGGATATGGTATTTGATCTAAATTCAAACTTGACCCCCTAACTTTAAATTACATAAGCCAGTTCAGTTTAAAACACAGTATAAATTGAACTAATCTGACTCAAATTTAATTTATTTTTTAAAGAGCAAGTTTATTGAAATTAATAACAACTAATGAGAAGTTAATTCAAACTAAAAATCATCAAACCCGATTTTTATTGATCTAATCCAAATTTCAACCATACGACTAGGTAAAAATTCGGATTCGGGTCGAATTTGCGTCGGATAAATCGGACAATGTCAAAATTCAGATAAGAAATTCATATCCAATACTCGTATTTTTTCGGGTCGGACAATTCGGACAAAGCTAAGTTCGGGTCAAAATCGAATTCGGACAATAAGAATATAAAAAATGATTTGTTCAGATTCAGAATACAGACGAAAATTCATGACCGTACTGTATTTTTTTTCCGAATCGAACAAATACGCGGTGGCAAAGAAATAAGGAAGGGGGACTGGACTGGCGGAGAGGAGAGTGATTTGGGCAACTAGGGCCACCAGATTTATGCGTCTAAATTGGGCCTAATGAAAAGTGGAGGTTTGTGATTTGGGGAATCACAGTTTGTGCAAATGACGAGCACAAGTTGTTCTGCTGGGTCTAAATGTAAATTACCCAGAAGCGGAGGAAGCTTCATCAGCGTCGTTAATGCAAGACATGGTTTTTCATCCCCTCAATTCTTATCAATTCCATTATCATCAACACCTAATCACAAATTCCCAGCTGGGTTCACTTTGAAATCCTTGACTTACCGACAACATCGTGCTACCAGTAAAATCACAAATTCAAATGCCCTCCTTAAGGAGGAGGAGGAGGAGGAGGAGGAGGATGATGATGGAGATGGTTGTCGTTCCACTCAATTTATCACCCATGACCCACCTGTTCGTTCTGGGTAAGTTTGCATTTCTTGTAAATTTAATTAATTCTTCCCCACTTTTGATTTCTCTATCCGTTTGTTGATATGCTTGTTGTGGCTGATAAGCAAGTGGAAATGGAGGGGTTATTCAATTCGGTACCAATGCTGTGGTGATCAAGGCCCGGCACTAGTTTTGGTTCATGGCTTTGGAGCTAACAGGTACTCATATCAATTCGATCATAAACAATATAAAAGTGGGTGTTGTCCTTCCTTGAAAATAGAAGAGGTCTTGAGCACGCGTATAAGTGGTCTTGAACATGCATGTAAGTCGGCTTGAGCATGCATATAAGGCCAAAGGATCCCTTCATCTATAGCCAATTGATTTTGGGCTGGAACCTCATTGGGTTTATATGCATTGCTCGGTTGATTAAGCCTAATTTATATAAGAATTTATCAATAAGATGCATGTCTGCCCTTGATTGCTCGGCTCTGGCCTCTTAACAGTGACCACTGGAGGAAGAACCTACCCGTTCTTGGAAAGTCACACAGGGTCTACTCCATTGATCTCATTGGTTATGGCTACTCTGACAAACCCAACCCTCGTGATTTTGGGGACACTTCTTTCTACACAATCCAGACTTGGGCGTCCCAATTGAATGACTTCTGCATGGAGGTTGTCCAGGATGAAGCATTCTTTATATGCAATTCTATTGGAGGTGGCCACTCCTATCTCTGTATTTCTTTGCTTGATTCGCTCCTGTCTTGGCAGCAGTAGTCACTGATCACCATGTTTTAGCTTAGCAATGTTTTCTCTGAAACAATGGGTTTCTTTATGGGATTTGTTCAGCATGATTCCCCTAATGTTATCGTTCCAAAGTGTGTTGTAGGTCTAGTTGGACTTCAAGCTGCAGTTATGGCGCCACATCTCTGCAAAGGACTCGTCCTTTTGAACGTATCTCTTCGTATGCTTCACATTAAGAAGCAGCCTCCTCTTGCCAGACCACTGCTAAAATCATTTCAGAGTTTGCTGCGGTACTGAATGAAATCCACTATCATCCGTTCCAAACTCAGTGCCTTCATTGAAACAAAGCATGTAAATTTTACTGGGTGTCATTGGTGCAGGAATACTGCACTTGGTAAATTATTCTTCAGATCAGTAGCCACACCTCAATCCGTTAGAAACATTCTTTGCCAGGTATGTACTCCCAAGCTTTGTTACTTGGACATAAAGAATTATTGTTGTTTGCTTATCCAAGGGCCACATATCTATATAGGGATCTTGTTAGCATTGGTATATGGGAATGAAATGAATTGTCTAAATGATATAGTTTGCGGAATCTAGCTGTATATGCAATTGATATCCTAACGCAAGTACAAAAGGATAATAAGAGGAATCCCAACTTGGCCTTTTGTTTTAAAATAAGTTGAACATATCACTATAATGCCATTATATTAATTGACTGTCTATTTCCCTATGAACTGCCATATCTTTCTAGTATATTATCTTTGTATGCGTGCAATGCATCATTTCAGGCCAGAATCTGCGTAACACTTGTGCAGGGAAATATGGTCCCCTCTTGTTGGCCCTTGGTACTCAACCCAATCTGTTGAAATGAAGTAAAATCACCATATCTTTAGCTAGACAACTTGGGAAGAAAACTATAACTTTGTACAAACAGAAAGGGAGTTGATTGTGCTTGGCTTGGACTAACAACTTCTGTTTCAGTGTTACCATGATACTTCCCAGGTGACGGATGAACTAGTTGAGAAAATTCTTCGTCCAGGGCTTGAACCTGGTGCCGCTGATGTGTTTCTCGAGTTCGTTTGCTACTCTGACGGCCCTCTTCCTGAGGAACTACTTCCTCAAGTCAAGGTATATGCTGCTTTGAATATTTATGCGGGTGTGTAATGTATTATTTCCCTCAAAGTGGTAATGGAGTCTATCTAGTAATGCTATTTGGTCTGAAGGTACAACTGTGCTGTGCAGTGTCCAGTGTTGATAGCTTGGGGTGATAAAGATCCATGGGAACCCATTGAGCTTGGAAGAGCCTATGGGAACTTTGAGACTGTCGAAGATTTTGTTGTCCTGCCTGACGTTGGCCACTGCCCTCAGGTCTGCCTTTCTTTCTCACTAGTATTCACTTTGGAACTGGTGTTTAAAATGAAGAAAAAGAGTAATCCTCTTTGGACTTTGGCATGCTCATTCTTAAAACATTTGCCTCCCTATTATGTTCCTGAGGTTTCTTAACAGCTTATGATCGTGAATCCAAAAGCTCAGTGCTTTCATTTCTTGAAAAACATAGAAGAGTCAACTGCGCCTCATGGTGGGACATTCTTAGTAAGCAATGGTATTATCTTGTAGGATGAGGCACCTCATTTGGTGAACCCATTGGTGGAGTCATTTGTGGCAAGCCACTCTGCAATGAAAGCCAGCATGGCTTCAGAATCACTGGTATGACCGAAAAAACGAAAGCTGTGTGTTTTCATCGTGCCAGCGATCCCCCCCCCCTCCTTTCTTTCTTTAAGAGTATTCTTTTGAGTTCGGATACTAGGATGCTGCTTCATGTATATTGTTAATTCTGTGTTCAATGGGTAATTTTTTGCTGCCAATCCAATGATAGTACCAGTACATGACTTAAATGTATGTTCATTTGTTCCTGAAGCTCGCCTTCCTCCTTATTCCCCCCCCCCCCAAAAACCAAAAAAAGAAGTCTATAGTCATGCGTGGAACTCATAGATGAAAACATCCCAGAGTGTGTCCACTTGTAAGCATTTCTAGAAGCATGAAGCCTATGAGTGCAATGGCAGAACAGACGAACATACATACGACTGCTTGAAAGATGGAATCTCAGAGAGATCAATTCTCATAAGATAGGCATTACCTGGAGAAAAAGGAATGTAGGAAAGGGTTTCATCATGTCATGTTCATTGTCACCAGTTCCAGTTCCTGATGGGAGTTTCATCATCAGATTCAAAAGCAAACTCAAGCTAGCAGATGGGAGTCTCCATTTGATTGCAAGTAATGAAAGCCAGAACGCTAATTGCTCAGCAATTCTATTTGGAACTTGGAAGTAGAAAGATTGATTGAACCCTCCACTTTCGCTTTTGCCGTCAGCATCAAAATCTAGCTCAGGCATTGACTACGATGAAATGACATATATCTCGACTTCCAGTCGAATTATGTGCATACCTAGGTTGGTAGCTTGCCTCTCCATGTGTCTGTCTGAACGGTGAATGTCCATCACAGATCCCTGATTCTGAAGAACAGTTTGCGTTCTCAACGATTAACACATTCAATGCAACTTTTGTTTCTGTATAGATACTAACTTGTACCCCAGCAATTTGAGTCACCATGTACGAGCTGTTTTGTTCCACGCTTTGAATCAAGGGACTAGTCCCTTTTGTGGCAATCAAAGTGAACCTCGGAGTCATTCCAGTTAAAAGTTGTTTAGAAACCAGCAAATAAATAAATAAACAAATTAATAAAGGAAGCAAAAAGTTGACATTGTTGTCCAAATAAATACCTAGAAGGTATCAAAAATACTAAAACAAGTGATTGAATAAAACATAGTTAAAACACAAGGCTTTAGCCACTTGGGGAATCCAGAGATATCCCAATCCCACCTCAATAAATGGCCCTCTGAAATTGTCATTGAAGCTTGCCAAGTACAACGTTGGATAAAACCCATGAGAATATGATGCCGAGGACAAAGTTGAAAACAAGCAACTCATGAGTAAAAGTCAAAACAACGCTTTCGCGCGGCTTGGAGAAATCCAGATGTAGGCAACCTTACCTGTATTAACATTCCTACCCGTATAGAGGCTGATTCCATATGAGTACAAGTCAAAGTACAAACATATTATGAGTATAAGCATAAATCCTCTGCTATCAGAAATAGGAAACTCCCTTAAGCCCTAACTTCCTAATAAAAACAGCTAATAAAGGGCACCTAATTCTCAGCCTAAGTCCTCTGCTGGCTTGGCTTCACACATTTATCAGTACATGCAAAAGGACGTACATATCTCAGCCACACTCTCAGGAACCAGCACAAAGACAGTCATATATAGTTGAAAGACTACCAACTTTAAGCAGTGACACTGAATATTCATTAAGTACATGAAACAGATACAGACAATGACCAAAAAAAACGGGGGATTGGGAGGAGGTGCCGTGGCTGACAACCATGTCCAATCGCTATAACAAAAGAAGAGGCACATACAACAACAATTACAAGCCGGAATGAACTAAACAATGAACTGGCACCCAGCACATCCGAAGCTGATACAAGAATTGCATTAATGGTGTGTCGCAAAAACAGAAAAAAGGGTAAAAATCAATGAATACAGCTCCAGAATCCAGACCTAGCACGTATTGATGCCATCCTTACAATCACTGGTCAGGTTATAGAATGTCTCCACCTGTGTTTTTGCTCTGAAGAAGACCTCTGTATCTACTTCAACCCTCATGTAACCATCAAAATTCACAGGACGCCCACCATTTAAAGCTGTTGTCTCATTATACCACTCACTGGTGTTTCCCCACAACGCCTTGTAATCATCAAGCAAGTGCACTTTGTAGTGAGACCGTAGTTTATCAAAGTAGTTATAGAAGGGCTCATTTGTGGCAACATATAGGTTCCTCCATCGCTGTATTTTCCCTTGAAGCTTTGCGACAAGAGCATCAGGGGATGTATCTGCATCCAGATGAGGCCATAGTTCTTTGTTTTGAGCCTTTTCACCTCGAACCACATGAATGGCATCGAAATCCCAATCCATTTGTCCACTTATCTCAGAAACTATGTTCATCAGCCTCTTTGACTTCCAGAGAGCGTGCCATGGTCTCTGAATGTAGTTTGCAGCTTGGCCCTCGCACACCCTGTACCAGTAATTGTCAGGCTCAGGAGCATCAAAGTGCCTCCATATAATAGTGCTCTTGTCCTTTTTGAGTTGCATAGGTGTGGTCTTGTAGCTAGCCACCTTCCTCACAGGAATCTTCCTCCTGTGGGTCTTGTCCCATCTCTTCCAATCCCTAAGAAACTCTCCCTCCTCCACAATGGAAGCCTCCTCTTTCAGATGCTCAAAGTCGAAATAAAAGCGGAAGTCCTTGCCCTCCTCGTCCTTCCCACTAGGGTTATGCTCTGCAGCTAAACAGACACTCAAATCCATCACAAATGTCCGGTTCAAATACTGAGCTTCCCCAAGAGCACACAAGAAACTCCACATATAGTGATTCATCCCTTTGCAATAATCCCCTCCACGCGAATAATACAAGTACCTCCCATTCCTAAAAGCCGAGTCAGAACCAATCTTAGGTATAGTATCATTGATGTCACTGTCTCGAACAGGGGCAGCAAGCTTAGGATTACGAGACCCAGAGTTGAAACGAGGTCTAGGGCGCCTGGCATTAACACCAGAGTGCCAGCCCCTAGCACCTAACACCTTGTAAGCACAATCTTCCCGAAAGCCAATCCTAAACCTTCTAAAATCACGATACTTCCTCCAAGACTTTTCCTTCCTATTCCTAAACTTCCAAGCAACATCACACTCATTGGGTTTAGACCCATTAACAGGAGCAGCATACTCTAGGAACACAATGGACTTAAACACCCTCAAATTGAACCGCTGGATGGTGATCAGAACATGCGGGTCAGAGCAATTCACCACCTCAGGACACACGGTACTAGCATTATTGGAAATGGTGAGGTTGAGTTTCTTCTCGGAGGCAGCAATGGCGGCCTCCGTGATGGGTGGCGAGGCGGCAATATCCACAGCGGCGATGGCGGGAGCAGGGACCAAGTCCTCGCCGGTCTTGACGACGGAGGTGTCGTCCTTGAAGGTGGCATTCTCCACCTGAGTGAAGAGCTTGGTCAGAGCAGGAGCTGACTGCAGCCATGGATCTGGGGGTTGGTAGGTTATGGCAATCACCGTCACAATCAACACACCGAACACAAACGCCGAGAAACACACATTGCTTATCAGCTTAATTAGGTTCTGCCCAATTGGTTCTGCTGAATTTATCGGCTCTTTCATCGTTTTGGGGAAGAAATTCCCCCCAAAACAAGCAAAATTAGGGGGCTAGGGTTTGATTGAAGTTAATCGAGTCAGGCAAGATTGGATCTTTGGAAATGGGTAACTAAGACATGGATCTAAAGAGAGAAATCGAAAGCGAATTGATCTGATTGATTCTTATACTAGTAGGACTTGCAGAACAAGCAGAGCGAGGCTCTGATTCTATCATCCAACAAACGCAAATGATGCAAATTCAGAGAGAGAAACTGCGGAAAAAGGGAAGCAATTGAAGAGATTTACACTTACAGGAGTGGAGAGAGAGGAGCACACAGCAATGGAGGATGTCATCCACGAATTCAATTGAAGAAATTCCTAATCGAAAATGGTGGTTTGGTTTGCTGTTTAGAGTGACAGTGTGGAATTGCCGGCAAGTAAGTTGGTGTGTCAACGTCCTTCCCTTTCAGCTTTGCTTCGGTATTACTTCAACTACTGCTTAATCTACCTGAAAGTTTGGGGCCTTCAGCCCCTCCTTTGCACTTGTTCACCCATCCAAAAAAAAAAGGTAAAAACAGATTAGAATGATATATTGACAACAAAAATGACAATGGTCGGGTCGGGTCGGGTTTATTGGCTCTGTATTGATTTACTTTTTTAGACTCGCACCTGACTCAATTTAGACATATTGAGTCTCTAAAGATAATATTCGGACATAGATCATTTGAATCTGATGGGTTTATGCCACTTTTGCGATAAGGTGGCTAGCAATTTTCTTTTCTTTTCTTTGTTCTTTTTTTGTTTTTGGGGCAATGTTGACCTTACAACATAAATGAATGGTCAGGTTGACAATCTTCTGTTGGTCGGACTGGCTAATCCACCCCAGTCCACCTCGCTAAATGCTTGGACCAGTTACATAGAGTTCGGCCATATTTTAGTTGCATTGAAGCCCTTTCAAATGGCATCCAACGTTGACCCTTCTAAATACTATGCAGCATTGCCCCTTAAATTGTCATAAAGATAATCTGAAGTGTCGACCGAGCCAATCTGACTTCTGCCATTTGCCCTTTAATTTCGTCCTGCCTAGTTTGGATCCGTGTAATTCCTACCTTCAAGTCATCTTTATCCCATGATCTATCTATTTTGTATACTACCCTTTGATTATGTCCTTTCCCTAGTCTCAATATGGAATCCCTTTGTTATAGATTATTCCTTGATCTTGAATCTCTCTTTTCATGCTTATATATCTTTTGGCTTGTCCTAAATTTAGGGTCTGTTCTTTTCGTTGGGAAATATGAGTTGATAAATGGGTGAAGTTGGTTGAGATTGATGGAAGTGAGTATTTTTTTTGTTGAAGTAGGTTGATTTCTTTTTTTTTGGGTATGATGGGTAGAAGTTGATTAAAATAGCGGAAAGTATGTTGAAATGGATTACAGTGAGTTGAAGTTGGTTGAATTTAGTATTTTTTATTAAAGTTCGTGAAGTAGGTTGAAGTGAGTTGAAGTTGATTGAAGTTGATAAATTTAGATTTACCAACGAAAAGAATAGGCCCTTAGTAAGCTCTTCTCTATGCCTTATAGTGCTTTTGCTAGGTTAGGCTTTATGCCCACAATGACCTTGTTTCTCATTTTCCATATTTACCATAAAGTAGCTACAAAGAATCTTGCCCCTCCTTTCAAGCTATAGGTGAACAAGGTTGTCGGGTGCCTTGGAACCTGTTCGGAATCAGTCAAATGGTTCTGATTCTAATTCCTAAAAAAAGGAACTGATCTAATCAATTCTGATTTCAGTTCGCAAATAAATATTTGGAACCGAAGTCTAGAACCTGTTTAGAGAGAGAAAAATGAATTTTTTTTATTTTTTACTATCTTTTCTTTTGTTTCTCTATTCTTTTTTAATTTAATTTTTTCTTACAAAAATTGACTCTTCAAATAGCGAGTTTACCGAACTATCTGTTGATTTTCTATTATTAATTGAATGATGAATCATGATATTTTTAAAGTAACTAAGATAAAAAATACAAATTTAATAAATTAACTTTCTTTTTCGTGTAAAGATTGAAGATAAAGGTAGGAAGAGATCAAATATCCCTTTTCCCTCAAATAAATAAGAAAATTTAATTTATTAGGTCCTAAAATTTCAACATTAGGTGTGATGGGTGCCTTAGAATCGGAACCGGAACTTGAGGTTCCAGTTCTAGTTTTCAAAAGTTAAGAACCTCTTTGATCAGTTCTTATTTCAGTTATCAATTTTTTAAACGGGTGCACAGACCCGCTCACCCCTATTTCAAGCTTTTGCTGTTCCTAATCAAGAAGCTCAGGCATCCCTCAGGCCATTTTCTTTAAAGCATCCAGACACTCTAAGTCCCAATTTCAGCGCACTCCTGACCCATAAAATAGCCCATTCTATTGGCCCGGTTCAATAACATTTTAAGCCCATAAATCAAGCAGGCAACTTTCTTTTTAAGTTGTAACCCATGAATTGTTGATCAGAAAATGGGCCTTGTACTATGCTTTATGGATATTTCTCTATCTCTATGCAATACATGACTTATATTTTTCTTCCATTTTTTGAGACCAGACCACCTATATGAGGCATCATATATATATATATATATATATATATATATATATATATATATATATATATATATATTTACACATACATATATATATATTAAAAGTTGGATTGAATTCATATATCAGCGATACGTAAACTTGCCACGTAGGATGCCACATAGGAGAGAATAGCCATGTGAGATACTTTAATGCAAAATATGATGCTATATGAGATTTAAAATAAAAAGAAAAGGTTATGTAGGATAGATTTAAATTTAATACAATATTAATTTTATTTAATAAGGTAACTTCTTACATATCTTTCTATTATTTAATAATAAAAATTAATCATAAAATATATATTATTTAATGATGCAAATACAAAAAAAAAAAAATGTAAGTTAGATATTAATTAAGAATAAAAAGTTATGTTATTAGCAGAGAAAAAAATAAAAAAGACTCGCTTTATTTTTGCATCAACAAAATAATATAATACATTAATTTATTGTTTACCTTTTTTTATAAAATAAATCTATTCTCTTAATAATATATTAAAAAATTATTTAACTCACACCCTTATAACGTAAGGGTATAACCCTAGTTAGGTTAAATATTAGTACTTCATTATTTTATTTTATTTTATTTATTTTTTTACAAATTTGGAATGTCATAACCAGAGTTCATCCTGGGTGAAGCTAGCTTTCTCACTTAGAAAAACTTGTGAAACATAGATGAAAGATGGATATGCCATTTGTGAAAAGGTTCGATGAAAGTTAGGGCAACTTTAACAACTTGTAGGACTATTTGATTCAAGGATCAACAATCATGTCTTTATATACTTGTAGTTCTAGCGAAAGCTTTCTCACCCTTAGTTTAGACTTCAATATTGAATTCAATTGCTAGAAATCTAATTAAGTTTGCTACATTTGAATGGCTTTGTGCTTTGATTTGATTCGTAGCACACAAAATATTATTAATAATTAACCTCAAATGTGACAAATCGATAAATGTAATCTTTTTTTTAGTCGATCGACCAGACAACTGTCTTTTGAATTTATTTTCTTTTATCTACAACAGCATTATTAATAATTAACACTTTCGCTAATATAGCAAGCTATATTAATTTTTTTAAATTTTTTTAAGGTATAATAGTATAATTTTTTAATAAAGATAAGACCCTTAAGAAATGTGTTAGGATTAATATTAGAGTAACAGTATAGCGGAAGCAATAGGATGAATTAGAAATTCAGAAATCAAGTGAATAACAGAAAACAGAAATAAGAAGACAAGAGATTTAACGTGGAAAACCCAATGCGGGAAAAACCACGGACGGCGACAGCACCAGAACAATTCACTATGAGTAGGAAGAATACAATACGATCACAATCACCACAGTGATTTGATCTAAGAGCAGAATTACAACCTCTCTATTGTAATCTCTCACAAAGTACTTCTACCTCTCAATGTATGTATGAGTACTGGAGATATTTTTAGATCCTAAACTTGACCCCCTTTATATAGGGTCTAAACAGTAGGGTTTTTCCCTTTAAAGTAGAACCCTAGCCGCCAGGAGGAATCCCCCTCGGAGACAGAAACCCTAGCCGCCATCCGAAAGAGGCGGCGAAAAGACACGTGGCACGACCGTGCCACGTGGCACGGTCACCCAATGCCACATGGCATGGCACCCCCGTGCCGATTTTCTGCCCCTCTCGGCTTGGTGCTCCTTCGTCGTGGCATGCCCGTGTTCGCGTAGCATCGTCCCACCGTGCTGGTACTCGAAATTTGGGCCATAAAACCCAACAATCTCCACCTTGGACCAAAATCTCCAATCACTGCTTTCTGACTCCGTCATCGCACCCCGAAGGGTGACGCCCCTCCCAAGGGGCAATACCCCGAAGGGCGCTCAAATACTGCGAATGCCAACTGAGTCCAAGCAATGCTTGAACTTAACTCTAGGAGATGACTTATATGAACTTTCCTTCATATAATCTGCCACAGTAGATGCCTGCAAGACATAGAAGCCTCTTTGCCTCAAACCCTTCAGCAGAATCCTACTGCCCTTTGAGACCTTCAGAACTCCACCTTCAACTGAATATTTGCACCCTTTGAATTCAAGGGTGTCCAACGAGATGAGGTTACGCTTCAAGTCAGGAACGTGACGAACATTCGATAAAGTCCTGACAACATCATCATGGGTCTTGATTTTAACAGTACCGATTCCAGTTACATTACATTGGGCATTATTGCCCATGTGAACAACAGTTGAGTCAACTGGATCATATGTTGAAAACCAGTCCTTGTGAGGACACATATGATAGGTACACCCACAATCAAGAATCCAATCAGAATCGCTCCCCCCTTCAGTAGAAGTAGCAAACAGAACGTCACCATCAGAATCAGATTCAGCAAATGAAGTTTCAACAGGCTCCTGAGAATTATCTTCCTCTTTCTCCTTCTTCTTTTGTAGTTTCCAGCAGTTAGCAATAATATGATCCAATTTACCACAGTAATTGCAGGTCTTTCCAGCATGAGGATTTTTAGACTTAGAACGGTTCTTACTCCTATTACCGTTCCCCTTTTCAGTTGCTGTACCCCTTACTGCTAATCCCTCAGCAGAATCAGCATGAATGTCAAGATCAAACTTCTCTTTAGATAACAGGTTTGACTTAACATCTTCAAACGATATAGTATTAGAATTACTATATAGCATAATCTCCTTAAAATGTTTATAAGAAGGGGGTAACGACACAACAAGGTAAAATAGCCTTATCTTCATCCTCAATTTTCACATCTAGACTCTCCAAGTCAACAAGAATAGAGTTAAACTCATTCAAATGCTTTTGGACAGGGGTACCTTCAGCCATACGAAAGGTATACAACTTTTCCTTTAAACGGATCTTGTTGGCGAGACTCTTCGTCATGTAGAGTTCCTCCAGCCGAGCCCAAAGATCCACCGCAGTTGTCTTATCAAGCACCTCTCGCAGGACATGTGGTGCCAAGCACAACTGTATGGCTGAAACTGCTTTCAGCTCCAGTTCCTCCCATTCGTCCTCCGTCAACGACCCACGTCTCTTCTTTACATCTTCAGCCCACTGTTCTTCTGTCATCTTCTGGGGTTTTACGTGAGGTCCCTTAAGAACCTTCCACAACCCGTGTTGAATGAGAACTGCTCTCATCTGCACCTTCCAGAGATTAAAACTAATCTCCCCATCGAATTTCTGAATATCTACCCTCATAATTGAAGACATCCTATAACCAAAACTCTGATACCACTTGTTAGGATTAATATCAAGTAACAGTATAGCGGAAGCGATAGGATGAGTTAGAGATTCAGAAATCAAGTGAATAACAGAAAACAGAAATAAGAAGACAAGAGATTTAACGTGGAAAACCCAAATCGGGAAAAAAAACCACGGACGGCGACAGCACCAGAACAATTCACTATGAGCAGGAAGAATACAACACGATCACAATCATCACAGTGATTTGATCTAAGAGCAGAATTACAACCTCTCTATTGTAATATCTAACAAAGTACTTCTACCTCTCAATGTATGTATGAGTACTGGAGATATTTTTAGATCCTAGGCCTGATCCCCTTTATATAGGGTCCAAACAGTAGGGTTTTTCCCCTTTAAAGTAGAACCCTAGCCGCCGGAGGAATCCCCCTCGGAGACAGAAACCCTAGCCGCCATCCTAAAGAGGCGGCGAAAAGACACGTGGCACGGTCACCCAGTGCCACATGGCACGGCCGTGCCACATGGCACGGCACTCCCGTGCCAATTTTCTGCCCCTCTCGGCTTGGTGCTCCTTCGTCGTGGCATGCCCGTGCTCGCGCAGCGTCGTCCCACCGTGCCGGTACTCGAATTTTGGGCCATAAAACCCAACAAAATGTTTTGTTGCAAATCATTTTTCATTTCGTATTTATTTTTGGTTGCAATGTGACTCTAAAATCAAAACTCACTAAACTTTGTGACTCTTTAGGGCCTTAGTAAGTAACACTCTCGCCTTTCTTTTGAACGGTAAACCACTTAACTCATTGAGCTGTTGTGTAGAAAAACTTAACGGATCTTGTACAGGTTGATAGGGAGAGGCGCGGTGAGCGAGCCCCACAAAACCTAGATCTTGAGGCCTGATCGTACCCACACAAATCTCCTATAATTAGTAGAAATGTGAATGTCATGATTCAATCCCGTGTCTCTTATGGCAAAAAAGACACTCCGTATCAATTGAGTTATGTAGGCTCTTGATAATTATGCTCTCTCCTTGTATAAACTTTCTATATTCAATGCGTATAGTGTAGATCAATCCATAGTTCCTACTGCAATGACAACAATATAAGTAAATATGATTTTTGCCCATGTTTGTTGTGATTGTGATGGTGACGAAATCAAGGTTTTATAAGATCACCTGTTAACCCTAGCTAGCTATAATTATTGGATAAAGGCAATATATTATATACTCGAGCTGATTTAATTGGGAAGAAAAAAGGTACCTGTATGATATATAATTATTGGATAATAAGATCTGACGCCATTGTTATCCTCACCACTATTCTCTTTTAACTTTCCTATAATTTCTATTTTGTGTATGTTTTTTGTTTAAAGGTTTTTAGTAGACCTTGTTTGAGACCGTCTCTCCTAAAACTTATCATGAGATGGACCTTTTATGATATATTCTCTTTTCATGCTGATTAATTTGATCCCAAAATCTCACTATTGTTTTTGATTTCTTCTTGGCATGTTTAACCTAATTTTAGGAGCGGCGTATTTAGAATTTTAAGAGAAATTCATTTTAGTACTGGGTGGCATACACAGTAATTATAATTTTGGTGTTGAAACCATAAATTTGTAGCTAATAGCTCGTCTTGTGTCCTTGTTAAAAGGTACCTGTATGACGAGTCAATGATGGCGATAATCTGATGGTCAAGTGTTGCCTCTTATCGAAACCATACCAATTTATTTAGTATCATATATAATTATGCAGATGATATGTTAATTTTTTAATTTGTTGAATAATTAATAATTAGGAGGGAGTTGTTGGTTTTTGATGATCTTTATTCTAATAGTGAATTGAATGGTATCAATTAACTTAAATTAAAAGAAGGGCAATCCCCATTTCAAGCTTTTGAATGGATGCACCAGGGAAAAACAAAAAGAAAAAGAAAAGAAAAGAAAAGGAGCAGGGAACAAATTAATTCGGTGCAATGAAGATTAATGATAATTGCAGATGGCATGTACATGTCTGTACTTGGTAGAGTACTGGCGTCTGCAGATGTAAAAAGCAGGAATACATTATGTCACCACATACATACATATATGTCTATATACGTACATACCTACATACGTATGTATGATGTATAATTATAGACTATATACGTACATACCTACGTACGTATGTATGATGTATAATTATAGACTAATATGTGATTAATTATTGAAAAAGATTGAAGGTTGATTATAAGGTAAAACCATAGTTACCGGATTCTCTCAACTCCCAGCGTATCGTGAACTGATTCGCAAAGTGTATCAATTCCCCAATCTAGCGAATTTAGCAAACCCATCTCCTGCTATAATGGTGTTGCATATTTTTGTGATTCATAGAACAAATTTTGAAGAAAATGGAAGGATTTTTGAGGTTGCCATGAATTAACAAGCTTTTCACAGAGCTAAATGAGAGGAAGAGAGAGAGTGAGAGAGAGAGAAATAAGGATTAATCTGAAAATGTTGCCCCATATGGGGGGAGGGAGAGGGAAAAGAGAGAATCCTCATTGTTAATTCATTTAACGAGTCTATGCGATATGTGAAGTTTTGAATTGGAGGACTAGATGTGCTAGTAATGACCCTCGTGTACCGGATTATCCACTAGGTGGCGAATCACGTATCCGAATCTATCCCCTGTATCAGAGCGTACTACGTTTCGGGCAACTATGGGTAAAACTTCACATGTGGTAGCTGAGTTGTCCTCCACCTCATATCATGTGTTAGCTTTGGGAAAGAACTTAAGAGTCGGAAGCAAGTATGATTGAAGTATGCCACTTGGGGTTTGCTGAGAAATAGGGAACTTTTCTGGATTGTTTTTTTTTTTTTTTCCCCAATTTAGTATAGTTTTCTATTTTTTGTACGAGTAGCTTAATTACAGATATGCTAAGTGATTGTTTGTATTTGTTTTGACACTTTATTTTCATAGAAATACCCAAACAATGATCGGATTAAAAAGAAATCCAATGTGAAACAGACAGAGAGATCGCAGGGTGTTAGGCATAGCTAGCTTTCTCCCCTTTCAATGCTACTAGTATATATCGCAATTTGGTCCTAGACTCCCATTTTTATGCAAGTATTACAGCTTAATTTATTCAGAGATTAAGCAACTTTATGGTTTCAAGTTTGAAATCACCATTTTCAAGTCGGTGAGGACATCGAAAATCCAAAACCAACCAGGCCAGCTAATACTTGCTGACTTATTTATAGTGTATATATATGTCACTTGATAGTATTTAAATCAGTCAGTATTGTATTGGTATTGCCAGCTTGTTGTGCAGCGTGTTCTTCTGGTCTTTATTGTCATAGTGGTCAGTCATAGGGCATGGAGTAGGTCAGTTTGAAACCATCACTTTACAGCCTCACACCAACACCATGTTTAGCAATTAACACACCCAGATCGAGTCCTACAGTGAGTAATTTACACTTTCGAGTAAAAAGATCAGACTGACAAATGTTGATGTTCCCCTCCCCTCCCCATCATGGTCCAGTGTGGGTCCTGTTTTAGCAGGGTATGAAGATATCGAACTATAGATAATCTTACCTCTACAAGTATTTTTGCTAGATGAGAGATTGAATCAAGTCAAGAACTAATGGTATAATATGACCGGTGCCAATCACCTCAGCCTACATTGCTGATCACTGGATCGGTTCAAGCACTAATGGTAAGAAACTAAAAACACGGAGCTAGTTTCTTTGAATATCAATATCAGACCAGTGTGATGGGAATAAATGCGTTCCTATTCCTTCAATTTGGACAATTTTGTATGGAACTATGTATCAATCAACTCGAATAGAATCTACAAAACTAAATTACTCGCGTGGGTTTACAAGATGATCCACTATTACCATTCACTATGAGTGTATATGTGTGTATATACACTGGAAGAAAGAATGCCTACACCAGTTATCCTCTGTACACCATAAAAAGAATGAAACAAATGAAAGAATTTGTGTAGTCGTCAGTTAAGTTTCCTAGACATCCTACTTTTTCTATTAACTCTGTGATTACAAAGTGCATTTCCTCCCTTTGGACAATGGAGATGCCTGCATCCTACACTGACCCATACACCTGCGCGACACAATAGGTATCGGCATTGATGACTCTGAGCTTAGGCCACCTCCACAGGTGTTAGGAGAGAAGGCTGATTTTGTAGGACCACTTGCACTTCTAGGGGACAAATTGACTTGCTCTAGAGCCCGAAATTGGAGCTCTGATGGGTAGTCTCTCACGCACCCAATTCGTGGCCCTGCTCCTGTTGTCCATTTGCATGACAGTTGCTTTCCGAGTTGGTATGACTTTGTTTCCTTATGAGAATTAATTCTCTGTAGGATTGATTCTGCCGGGATGGCTTCTTGTTCCTCCATGATGTCGTCTTTCTGTGACTTTTCATCCTTTTCTGATGCTGATGCTCCTTCTGTAGCCGAATCATAACCATCATCCATATTTAGATCATCTAGGCCTGGTTCAGAAGCTACATTTTCACTCTGCATCCTAACTAACAGCTCATCTCTTCTTGGTATTTGGAGATAGGTCAATTTTCTACTCAATTGGCGCGAATGAGGATGGCTCGAAACAGGATGATGACCAAGGGCGAGTTCACTCCCTTGTAGCAATACACCCAAGTTCTCTTTGTTCGTTTTGTTGGTGTTTCCATCATCGTTCTCCATAGCATTCTCGGGGACCAAATCCTCTTCAGAGGAGTTATTTCTCAAGTGGAGACTGCTTCGATGCTTCCCAACGGAAGGCTCCTCCTCATCCACTGGATCCATCTGAACGATGCATATGACACAACATATTAGGATGTGATCCTTTTAGTTTAAGTCCTTTTCATTTCGTTAATAAGAAAATCAAGTAACAGCAATCACTCTTCTTTTTCTTACCTTAACATCTGTAAGATCTACATTGTTATCTGTGAGGAAAGAGATGAATTCTTGAAAGTGTTCTGGCGTCGGCCTATAATGCCCACTGTGAGGCCATACTGCCTGCAAAAGAACAAGAGATGTCATATGTCAGCTAAACACATCCAAGTATACAACAATACTGGATAAAGAAAACTCAGAAAAGCATTTAGACCATTATTTAGACTACCTTGAGGATGCCATGTTCGACCACTAGTCTACCAGCAGCGGAGGTGGCGCCTCCAGCTAGGAAGCTCGAGTGCTGAAATGTGCCTTTCTTCTTCTTTCCGACATACAAGGTCTTGGATGTACTGAGTACAAATATCCACTTGGCATGGGGATCAGATGATGTGTCAGTGTCGACGAGCTCCCCGCTTTCTTTATAGAACAACTGCCCACCCTCAACTCCAACTTCATACGCCTTTCTTTCCATCTGCGAGAAGAAATTCAATGCGTACATGTACATCCCCTTAAGAAATAACTCTCATCTTGACAGTTCAGAAAACATTCGAAAGTTCAGGAGTGATGCCTACCGGCCCAAGGTATTTGATACATTGCTGCTGAAGTTTCCATCTCGGGCATTTCTCAACTAAATTCACCTCTTTTCCCTCTCCGATATCAAGCCTGTTTTCCAGAAATACACAATCTGTCAGAACAAGTAAAACTTCAATGGCAATAGACAGCTAAGTTTATTAGTTTGGAAGAGTCTTTACCAATAAAAGAAGGGCTCTCTGCTCTGAGACTGGAGCCATTTGGCATAATAGAAATGGAGGTTATGCCCATAACGATGTCGAGGGTCAATCTGTTCCATACATAAAATGAGAAATAGGATTCAGTACAACATCACAACATTACGAATGAGCAAAACAAGTAAGCTGTGTTCATTAATTTGATACTCACTGCTTCCAGCCAGTGCTGCAAAGCGAGTTTCTGAGCTTTTCCATTCTTCGATAAACCCTTACCAACCTGCAGTTAAAAGGACACACTGTCATTAGCAACCTGCAAATCATACATATGTCTACATACCTAAAGATCAAGAAGCTCATCAATGTTTTACCTTAGCTGCTCTAGTTTTTGCGCGAGACCAACGAGAAATGGCAGTCTCATGATGTTCGATGTCAAAGAATGATATCGAACTGTGCTTGAGCTCAGCAAAATCTAATAGCTTCCACCTATAAATTGTGAAACAGCAAAACAACTTCCCATCAAGATGCAGTCAGATAAACAAACATGAAACAGATCATTTCTCAAATCATTGACATCATAGAAAGTGAAATAGTCCTCACCAGCTCTGCTCAACAAGTACTGCACAATCCGCGAGCTTTCTCCTGGTGCGAAAGCTCTTATACACTTTCTGCAGCTTGACAGCAGCCTCATGTTTAGGACTACCCAAATCTACGGTTGGCAATTGCGGGGTGACATTGCCATTCAATTTGGGTGATTGCATGTCTATATCGTCCTCCTCCTTGTCCGAAGGGGAGGCATTGATTGAGATCAATGTGTCCATGTCCCTTTGTTTGAAGCTTACAGAACCTTCCACAACCATCTTTCCAGATCCTAAGGATTTCTTTACAATAAGGGGTTTTGAATCATCGTGGTTTTTAAAGCTGATGGACATCCTGGGAGTCTTGACTTCATCATCTCCCAAACTCACAGATTTCACAACAACGGATTCCAAGCCACTCTCAATGTCGTTGTAAGTAGCAAAGGGACACGAAATCGATATGCCCATTCCACAGTCACTTCCAAAGTTTACAACTTTATTTGTTTTTATGCTGTTTTTGACCTGAAATTCAAAACCCAAGTTCATTTATAAGCAAATTAAGCATCCAGAATATAATCCAACAGTGAGATACAATGAAATTGGCAGAGAGAATCGACAGAACAAAAGCAATACTTGACTTCTAAATCAAAGATTCACCATTTGAATGAACAAAACATTGAAAGACAGCAGAAAATCTAGAACGTATGTTGGAAAACTCATCAAATGAAAACTTGGATCTAGAACCCACTTGAGTTTACACCCAATACTTAACAAAATGCTCGCCATTGATTAGACCCAGTTCAAGGCATTGCTGAATACTCCACCAACAACACCCCCCCAAAAAAAGAACCCAGTAGTTGAAGCAAAATGGTGTAAAAACACTTGCAGAGATACAACATTGCAGTGAAGGAAAAAAAAAAAAAAAAAAAGGGATCTTTGGATTCACAAGCCATTGGTACATCGAAAGCACGAGCAGGAGAACATAAAACCCAAAGAAACAAATTAAGTAAACAAGAAAGATCGAAAAAAGAAGAGGAGATAAGTAATATACCTGAAATTAAAGGCGAAGAGAGATGGAGGATGAAGAAAGAAAAGAATAGATTGGATGGGCTGTGAGTTTCTAATAGAAGGGGGTTTGAGTAGTTGTGTTTGAAATGTTTAATTTCCCAGAGATTGTTTGGTACGGCGCAACATGAAACAAGTGTTGAGAATGGAAACTGAACTCCTTGTCGCTGCAGTATATAAAGGAGGGGAGAGAGAGAGAGAGAGAGACCACGTGGAGTGGACTGACGGGGCAGGGGAGTGGAGGTACCCTCAACCGCGTTCCGTACTTTCAAAAGCCCCCACCGTAACTTGCAGTTTGTTTGGGGGGGCCGGGGGGAGAGCAGAAGCTGAGTGTTAGATTATTTATACGTTGAAAATGCTTAATTTAAGATATTATTTATTGAATCATGTTAAAACAAGCCGAGTGTTATATTATTCATACTAGAGGTCATTTTTAATTAAAGGGGAAGACCAGTTATAAAATACAAACTATGTTTTAAGTATATTTCGTTGACTAATCTAATCCTTTTCTTATAATCGAACAGTAAATTAAATTTTATCTCAAGTTAAAAGTTAGCTTAAGTCTAGTCAAATTTCTTCACAGTTTTTATTTCCACCTTTTTAATTATTTATAGCCAAGTAATTAAATAGAACTTATTTTAACATAGGTGTGCCATACTATATAGTCAAATTCAACATGTTTGAGTGATTGACCATTTCCTCATCTCTTATGTCATCCACCAACTTCAATTCAATACCCAAGTTGACATAAGAGAGCTGGTCAATATTCATAAGAGGTTAGGCCAAGAAAGTCATTTCTTGGCTTACCCTGCAAGCTTATGAGGGACCATTTTTATTATTTTTTGTAATTAATGGATAAGATGATCTGCTAAGAGATTAATATTATGTGTAAGTTTAATTTGCTTGAGAAGGTATTGGAGGACATATATAGGGGAACAGGGTAAAGAAGATTGAACTGTGTCACATGTCTTTAATTAGATTTGAAGTTGTATGTAAGGCATTTTTTTCAACTTATTATAAATATTTATATTATCACTTATTAGCACTAATTAGTGTATACTGATCAACACTCGTCAATCCTAATCGACGTCAATCGGTACTGATCAATAATAAGTTATTTATTATAATTAGTTGATTAACAATAAGTTACTTATAGAACAGACTTTGTATGTGAAAAATAGGATACCTATTATTAAATTATTATTTGATCGATTACATAACAATGAATGTTTAAGTAGCTATGTGTGTAATCATATCACAAACTAATTACTCTTTGACTGAAATTTGTCAATGAACAAAAATGTTCAAGTTGATGAGGTGGTAGCACACGTATAATACTCCACCAATTTGGTAGCAAGTTTAAATTTGTTATTGTGAATTATGGGAGATTGAGGCCCTGTTCTTTTAGTTGGTAAATCCTAATTTACCAACTTCAACTCATTTCAACTCACTTCAATCTATTTTACGAACTTTAATTAAAAAAATACCAAATTCAGCCCATTTCATTCAATTTTAACCCATTTCAACCTACTATTTTAACCAACTTCTTCCCATCATATAAAAAATATACCAATTTTAATATATTTTAACCAACTTCACCAATTTTTCAACCCTTATTTCCAAACGAAAAGAACGGGCCCTTAGAGTTGGTATAGTTAGTAATTAACTAAAACTAATTCACAAATTGAATTTGTGGAGAAACAAACATAATTAACCAGGGCAGAAAATTAAAAGGGCATATGTTGAAACTTCTTGCAATGTTCCTTGTAATGGGGACTTTATTGACTGGACTAGAATTAAATAGCTTGTGTGTGAAGACGATAGAAAAATAAAAGAAGGTGGGTGCATGGATGAGCTAATGGCAACAAAAATAGCACTATTATAAAGTTTTTTTTAGGTGTTGGTGTTTGCTGTTGTATGTCCCCGCGTTTACCCAGAAAATTAAATTTAAATGCATCAAGCTTTGTAAGCTTCTGTTCTTATTATCTGGGTTGAAGATTCATGTGTATGTATATATATATATATATACATATATATATATATATATATATATATATATATATATATCCTTGTAATTATTATCTGCCCAATAATAAAACATACAGCGCATCAAATAAAAAAAGCTTGGCATTTTGCAAACTTCGAAGTGGAACATTAGAGCTGGAAAAGGTATACACATGTTGGGTTTAACCATCTTCCACTGAAATTAAGAATGCAACAAGCAAAAATAAGTAGAAATTAGAAGTGATTTTGAGAGAAAAATTACATTTTCACTATTTTAGGAACGATTTATAAAAATTTATCTTATTTACAAGTACACAATTCATGCATTAGTAAACATTCCTTTCTCCCCCCAAAAAAGGGGGGAAAAAAAAAAAGAAAAGAAGAAGCTCTTTCGTACAAGTACCTGTACTAGTAAATAATTCATCTCTCACCCTCTTCCCTGATGTGTTTTCCCAGATAATCCTGAATTCCTGTTACTTACCACACATCCCCTTTTATAGGACTCTCCTAATTAGCTTCCAAGGAGTAGAGAAACCTTGGGCCCCTAAAGATTTCATATCTATCCATGTGAAGCTTGAGCTCAAGCCGAAAATTTTCTTAATATCATTCTTCTTTAATTTTCCTTGATTTTTATCACACTTTCGGAACAGTATAAATATGCTAAAAAACATAGTACTATTATATACAAAATGATGAATTGGGTATCTACTTTCATCACCTAACTAGTTAAGCTAGAAGACTTCTGCAAAATTTTGTGGTTAATTGGCTGCATTTAAATAATTATAACGACTATGAAACGACTATGAACGTATGTTTTAGCATAACAATTAACAATTGAGAGTATAAAATATAGTGGACATATTAGATTTTAGATTCAATTCCTTCTTCTCGATCTTGATTTGGACTAAAGTTCCACAAATGATATATATTGAAGAACTTAAGGAGCTTTTGTTCTCTTCCTTATCCTCAATTAATTCCCTTTCTTGTGCCACCCCACATGAAATATGTTATCCAAAATTGACAATTATGTCACGATGTTTTAGTACCATAGAGAGGTACCTGTTAAAATAAGGCTTAATATTGATGTTATATGTCCTTCATGTCAAAACAATATTGAGTTGTTTAGTGATCGTACAATATCTCTTGTAGATGAACTACACAAATGTCCTAACAAAAAAATTTACCATAATTTATTCTGTGTATCATTTCTCTTCTTTGGAGCATATGGAGCAACAAAAATGTTGTTATTTTGTGTAAGAAGATTTTCTCACAAGTAAGCACATGGTTTAGATATATAAGTGAAACCGGGCATAATGAAAAACTCAAGTTGCTTCGCCAAATTTTCATCATCACCCATCTCCTCTCCATCGTATGGAAGAGCAACCACTATGTAGATGGTCCACACTACAAGAAAGGATTTATCAAAATCAATTTTGATAGACAACCCAAATCGCCCTTAGCAATGACCGCAAGTTTCATTATTAGAGGCTGTGAGGGAACTTCATTCCAAAGGCTCTAGTCTCATGGAAGATGTGCCTATACTAGTTGCAAAGGCCACAACAATACGAGACGCTATAAGGTAGCTATTGACATGGGCTTTAAGCATATTACAATAAAGGGCGATAATAAAATAGTCATTCGATCGATTTGAGAAGCATTCAAGATATTGCCAATTGTGTGTCAGAATTGAATTCCATCATATCTTTCAAGAAGGAAATATATATGGCGGCCAACATGGATAGCTAAATATGGATGTAGTTATCAACAGTCACCATTTTCCCTTCCCTTATTGTTTGTAGGGATTTCCTTTTTATTTTAGTTAAGGACAATGTAGGAAGAACTATTAAGAAAGGCGTTTAGTGGGATTTTACTGTGTTTCTTTGTAACCACTTCAAATGACCAAACGATTAATATATAGATCTAGCTAGGTCAGGTGTTAAATGGCCAAACTTTTTATAAGTAAGGCTCTTCTACTCACCTTTCTTAACCATATTTATCATCAGCATTTTATACGATTTGTCACCATTCAACACTTACCGACAAAAATTATTCATATCGTTTAACATTATGTTTAATACCTTAAAAATAGGTCGAAAAGGCAGTACCTTATAGTGAGATTACATATTATGATTTGACCATATGCACCTAGCGGTTTTTCCAAGAATATCTAAGAATAAAGATCATGTGCACATAATTTAAAGTTCAGCTGAATCACAATAGAAATCCATTTGTTCATGGAGAGGAAACATATGTAGGACAAGCTAAGTAATTAGCATAACCTCTCTGTCTCCCTCTGGAGAATATATGGATATATACATGAGATTAACTAATTAAAACAGGCCAAATGCATGGTACAGTGCATGGTACTGAGAATTTTGACACGACAAGCACTCAGTCACCTTTCATTAACTTGGTGGAAGTTGCCATGACCTACCAATAACAACATCGATCAGCATCTCACTAATTAATTATGCGAATGTGAGAATATAATTTATTTTGATTATAATTTATGATCCGCTTAGATATCAAATTTCAGAATCTTTACTTCCAACCATAAGTATAGATCTCTTCCCAATCATCACAATCGCTTGCTTTTCAATTAATTAACACATAAGCATATATCTTTTGATTATTATCTTTTAATTTTTCTTTTCGTGCATTTACAAGCTAAGCTTTCCCCTGTGTCTTAGCCAAAATGAGCATAAACATGATGACAAACGAATTCAAAAATAGCAAAAGGTAATATGTGTGCCACAAGTCTTGGCTTTGATCTTCATGTCAAGATAGGGGCTGAAAAGCATATGAATTCTAGTGCTCGTAAAATTTTTGGTTCATGTTAATTAGGATTCAGATAAAAATATCATAC
Organism: Carnegiea gigantea; assembly: GCA_029747015.1. NCBI lineage: Eukaryota > Viridiplantae > Streptophyta > Magnoliopsida > Caryophyllales > Cactaceae > Carnegiea > Carnegiea gigantea. Next base: position 592,240 of record JAKOGI010000316.1, read on the forward strand.
TTAGATTCTGTATTTCTGTCTAGTTTTCATATTTGGGATATCTTGATCTGTTGGTATATGAAAGTGGGTATTGTCTCACATTAATACAAATTCAAAATATATGATAGTGGATGTTGTCCCACATTGAGAAAATTAAAGAACTTGAGCATGTATATAAGCTTGTGAGTTACTCCACCCATTACCAATTGGCTTTGGGATGGAACCTTATTTAAGTTTATATGTATGATTTTTTATTGAAGGCCCAATTGATATAAAAAAATTTAACATGATATCAGAGTGGGTTGCTCGATCTTGATTTGCTAGCGCCCCCGTTTGATTAAAATTGTATGCACGTGTTGGACCTTGTTAATAGCCTATACGTAAGGGGGCGTGTTGGCATATGAAAATGAGTATTGTTCCATATTGATACAAATTCAAAGAATATGATAATGGGTATTGTCCCACATTGAGAAAATTAAAAGGTTTGAGCATGTATATAAACTTGTGAGTTACTCCACCCATTATCAATTGATTTTGGGATAGAACCACATTTGAGCTTATATGTATGACTCTTTATTAAAGGCTCAATTGATATAAAAAAATTTAACATGATCAGACTTGAACCTCAAAATTCGATTGTCCGAATTTGTCGTTTGAACTTCTCAAATTTTGACATAAATTATCTATATGACCGAACTCGAACCCAGTTGTCTGATTATTTTTACCAAAACTTTAAGAGATTTTATACTAGAACTATATCGAAATTCGATTGTCCATTGCTCGAACCCGATTGTCTGACTTTGTTGAAACTTGAATTGCTCACACAATTGGACAGCTTGGACCTAAATTATCATACCCGAACCCGACCAGAATTCCAATTCTTGGACAAAAATTTTATGATTGGAGCTAGTCTTTTTCAGACCAGAGAAATTTGAATTTTCACCTGATTGGATGAATTTTTACCGCGCTACATGTCTCCAAGAAACGATTTTTGAACCTTTTTTTTGGGGGGGGCTTAAATGCAAACAGAATTATAAGAGTAAGAATAAGCTTGGATTTTGACGCCATTTATCTTTAAAATAATCCAAATATAATCAATGGCAAATAAATACCATCTCAATTTTTAGGATGTGTAAGATTATAATATATAAATTGTGTGTCATATATATATATATATATATATATATATATATATATATATATATATATATATATTAGTTATGTAAATAAATATAATCTAACTTTGACATAATGTAGAGAGTTAAAGTGCCTTGCAATGTGGGATTAATTTTTATTAGGGTTCTAACTTAACAACCATTACTTATGCACATCCCATATATATACATGATAATATCAACTTGATCGAAGTAGGTCAACCTAATTTATTGTTACGTAGTTGGGTTTAATTAAGAAAGCCAGTGAGATGCATGCATTTGGCACGTGCAATTTATTTGAGCATCCTTCCCAGCTCATTTTCATTGGCAAATCAAAACCCCAACCTAAAACAAAGTCTACAATGAAAGTCAAAGCCCTGGAATCCGTGGTACGTCAACCCTAGAAATGATATAATCCTACGTAATAGTGGTCAGGTATAATTAAAACTGGGGCGCTGTACATGATGCAATATTAATTAGATTAATTAGTGACAAATTAAGATGAATAATTGGTCTGTGGGGGACACAGACAATGAGAAAACAGGAGGAAATCAGACAAAAACACTGTCAAACCAAACTGTCATCTCCCAGATCTCCACGCAAATTAGTACTCGTATTTAGCGCTGGGCAATGGATTAGATTGGGCTGAATTGGGCCAGTTCATTAATAAACCGGATCGAGCCGGGCCCAACGCATTTATTAATGGGCTAGATTGGGTTATGCGCCAAGTGAACCCGACCGGTTCATTATCATTAAGGAGTATTTTTTGTGAGTTAATTTTTCAACTAAAATCTCTATGATTTTCCAACCAAACTAAACTAGTCCAAATTCAAAGTTAAAAAATATACAACCAAACTAACAAATGACTGGGTTAAGTTGCTCATAGGCAGCTCGCTTTGGGTTCGTTTAAAAACGGAACAAACTTACCCTAAAAAATGGTATATAATAATTATTTTCTTGTACAAAATATTAGTAATAAATTTAACTAATTAAAATATGTAAACTAGTGTGTCAAGTAGGTTGAAAAAAATTAATGGGTCACTAAACGGGCCATTAATGGGATAGCCCAGTTTGGCCTGTTAATATGCCTTAATGAGCTAGTCTAATATTGACCCAATTCACTATTAACCAGATCCATTATTAGTCCTATTTTAAATGGATCGGCCGTTTAGCGCAATGGGTATCTGGTCTATTGTCAATCCCTACTCGTATTATAGTTGCTAGCCTGCTACTCAAATTAATCAGCTAAACACCCTTAATGAGCCTTGGATTCAGACGTTATATATATTATATACCTAGAAGTACGTGCTTTCACTTATCAAGTACATATATTTTTTTAACGTATATTTGTCATACTAAGGGCCTATTCTTTTCATTCATCTTTTCTAATTTACCAACTTCAACATACTTCAATCAATTTCAACTTACTTCAACCAACTTCAATAAAAAATATCAACTTTCACCCATTTCAACCAACTTAAATCAATTTCAATATACTTCGATAAAAAATACAAACTTCAACCAATTTCAACCAATTTCAACTAACTTCAACCTATTTCGGCCAACTTCAACTCACCTCCTTCAAAATTTTATTCTCACTATTTTAACCGACTTCAAAAAATATATCAATTTCAACTCACTTCAACCAACTTCATCCTTTTACAAATCCCAATTTACCGACGAAAAAAACAGGCCCTAATATGCATAGCATACTCTTGGAAAAATATACTTCTACGAGCCACATCATCAAGTATATATTAAAAAAATATGATAAATACATACATAAAAAATATATACACGTAGACAATGAGAGTATATACTTCTGAAAGCACATAAAAAATTATCTTGTCATATAGACAATTCTTACTAAATACTACTAATGTGACTCATAAAAGTATATGCTTCTAACTAAGACTATGATGCAGACTTTGAGATTAAGATCGTATTCTTAATTGGATGAGATAGGCTGAGGCTAGGGCGTACATGTTACCGTGCGAATTGAAAAGCTCTCCTTAATTGCAAATTCTTGGTTTTATGTTCGCCACGTTTCTTCACACTTCATGATTGCGTTTGGATTTGGCTCCATATGATCCACTTGCTCGTTTAAAAATATATGTACTTCTTCCCTCCTTCCCGCATTGCCTGTGTTCATGAATTCAGACCTAATTAAAGGGGGTTCTTGCTCACAATTAGGGACCCTTGAATGATTAGAGCATCTATATATCCTTTCTTTTCAATGTGAAGAAATTAAAGTTTCCTTCTCATATGATAAGAAATATGAGATGTGATTAACTATGTTTATCCCTTAATAGTTAAATGACCAATTATATGTTACAACTTGAGTCTATGTACATGGAACTTTTTTTAACGGAAAAAGCTCTAAAACTTTTAAACTAAGTTGTATTTACGACAGACAAAAGAGAGAAACCTTTGATGAAAAAGATTAAGATACCGGCTAGCTGGAGTCATGCACTTATATTAAAAAATATAATGGAGATGAAATCTAATTCTGTATGCCTTGAATAGGGTCATGATTAAATTAATACTTCAGTCATGCCATTTGAGGGCTCAAGATTAGAATAACAAATTTTCACATAGTGCATAGTTTTCATTCTCGTCTTGAAGTTGAACCCGCTAAAAATACATACTTGTAATACTACATGAAATATGTTTTCTTTTCTCTCTCTTAAATTTCTACTTGATAATATTCTAAGTATCGAACGTAATTGTGAAGGGCTAAAATATCATCTCACCGTAGCAAGTGGATCAATTAATCTCCAATCTTAATCTTCATGTGAATGTGATGTGATTAGAGGAGTTTGTAAGTGCTAATGATGGTTGCTGTTTTCTCTTAATTACCCTAGCTAGTCATGTAAACTATGGGCACATCAACCTCTGATCCTAGCTCCCTATATAGTTAGGATAAATAATGATAATTAAGTTGCTAATTGAGCATGAAGACGGATAATTATCTTTTAACTAAAACAATGGTACGTCGCTGCCTCTTGTTGTCCACGCACAGACTTTGAACCCAATCAAACCCATCAACACTTGCAATCCATTTCCTTTTTCTCTCTTTTCCTAGCCTAGTTTCGATTTCAAGTCCGAATTTTTAAGAGAAGTGGTAAATTAATACGATAAAAATATTCTTTAAATCATTCTCATCTCAAAATTACATGTTATTGAGACGATAACGGGTCTGTTTGGGTTGATCCATTTAATAAACGAGTTAATTTCGTGTTAGCCTCAAAAATAGTTTAGATACAGTAGAAATAGAAAAATAACATGTTTTCACACTAAGTGGCCAAATCGTATCGACTTTAAATCAAAATAGGTTTGGTTCGTGTCGGATTCGGATTCCGGTTTATCTTAGTAACTTCATGTTGGATTTGGGTTGTGCAATAGTGTCAGGTCAGACTTTCCCAAGTCCCAACTCTATCTACATGTTATTATGCTGCATCTAAGAAGAAGAGGAGGTAATTTTCATGTAAAAAAAAAAAGAACAAGAAAAGATAATCAATTAAATTTATATCTACGTATAGAATAGAATACCTTTAAAAAGAACCTGGGGGATGAGTCAAGTGAGTTTTCAAATCAAAACTAGTCATATCGGCCATTGGCGGGTGACTTACTTGTTTATAAATATGCTCAACGCCTCTTAATTTATCAGTGTAGGGTACCCCTAGCTACTATCATATAGTCCAACTTGCCTCTCACATATAAACACAATTAGTCAAAATTTCTCTTCGTCAGTAAGAGCTAAAAGTCCGTTGTGATTTGTGGATATACATGCGGACTAGCTAGCTTGCATGCATGGTGCTATTAGTAGGCCTTTTTTAATTTTGTTGGAACACATAAGTACGTAAAAACACTAGGCAAACCTTCTTAATTAAGAATTCTACCTATGATATCATCTATGAGCATACACGAAAGCTTCTGTGAAAAAGGGGATTTGACGGTAACTCTGAACTGTATGACACATTCTAGTTTGACAATCTAATCAATTCCCATATCACCTTCTCTCAAAATATGTTTAACAAAAGAACATGTTTAACAAAAGAACATAAAAATAATTGAAGCAGATTTCATATATCATGAATTAGAGTCTCGATTAATTGGTACCCTAAACTATGGTAGGTAGGCACAGTGCACATAATGTAGTGGATAAAACCAGTCAGCATGCTGCATGCCTTTTCAGATTACAACGGCTTGACTGGTAAATAATTAATTAATGTATGTAATTAGCTAAGAGCCTAAGCTAAGGCCCCTAATTAATCTCGTAGGCTGGTCTCAATACTATTACTAGCTATAATACTAGGTAGTTAATTAAAGTTAGACCAATGTGGCAAGTGGTAATTAAGAAATTAAGCAGTGAGGGTCGTTTTTAGTTGACTTCAAGTAATTAATTGTTAATTGTAGTTTGTGCATATAGAGGTAGGCCCTCGTCCTAGCTTGCTAGCTTGGCTTAAAGATGACTGTGCCAATCAATTAGCAGCCAGATGAAGACTTCACTTCTACTTGCCTGAATTAAATTGTTAAAGTGATTTCTTCAAGTCCATTGTGACAGTTTTATTTGTTCTTATATGTGTAGTTAATTTGTTTGATTTTGATGAAGGGATCGATAAAATTTTACTCTACTGTAAATTGGCATTTCAGTTGAATTGGGCACTTCAAGTACATACTTTTATGTATGAAGAATATTTTATACGAGTAAATTATACTAGATCAACATGTCTGTTTTTAGTCTGATATTACAACATATCTATAGAACTCTTCTCCGGACTATATCATGAAACAACTGTCTTATGCAGATAAGCGACGAATGTGTGTGTAAATTTAGTTTTCTGAAAATGCACATTGTGTTTTGACATTAAAATTTAATTTAGGTACGTGTAATTTACTTGCATCATATGACTAATTAATTAATAAACTCTGTCCATTTTCTGGAAAAAAATACAAAGGCTCAAATATAGGTACATGGATGAAACATATATATCAAAACAAGTCAATATTGAAATGGAAGGTGAGCAGCAAAATTAGATGAAGAATGGCAACGAGATTAGTTGAATGCCAGCGCAGCTCACCCATCACACACTCCCTCCTCTTTAATTTGCTTAATTACTCGATCGCTCCCCTCCTTATCCACAAACAACCACCTCACCTCCTTCATTATTAATGAGTTTAGTTGCACTAATTGTACAGATAACAACAAATTAAAAAGACTGTATTAGTTAATTAATTGGTGTCATTGTACCCTTACAAGACTGTTCACCGAATTTCAGAATCTCTATTGACTTTAGTTCTCTACTCTTCCCTAACAATATGATGATTCCATTTCATATTATTATAGTTAAAATTGTAGAGAAGTATATTGTTTTCAACTTATGGGTAAGAGGTTGAATGCCATATGAATGATATTAAGGACAACAACAACTATTCTTAGCGTGGGTTTTGTTTTCACAGAGTATGGGAAGATTCAAGATGTAATCAATTTTATCTATGCGAATATCACTATCTGCAGATAGGTTGTTTCCAATAGACCCATGATATTTTAGAGAATATTTAAAGTTGGAAATCTTTTGATACCAAACAAAGCCAAAAAAGTGAGAAGGGGGGGGGGAGACAGCAGATAAAAACCAGTAACATAATTATATAAATAATAGAGAAAAGTGTGATAGTCTAAACGCATGATAAGTAAAAGTCATAATCACACATCCACACTCTGCACCCTCATGATTTAAGGAACAAGCAGGTCACAAGCTATCCAATATCTGCAACTTTAATCCTAGATCAATCTCTAAAGTCTTCTATCCTGAGCCATGTCCTCCGCTAATTCCAAAATATTCAAATCTTGTCTAATCACTTCAATCGAACTCTTCTTAGTCTGGCTCTACCCTTTCTACACCCCCGTAGAACAGTTCTTTCATATCTCCTCATTGGTGCATCTATATTTTTTTCTCCTCAATTACATGGCCGAATCATCTTATCCTAGCTTATCCCATCTTATCATTTATTAGCGTCACTTCTAGTATTTCTCTAATCACTGCATTTCTGATCATATTCAATCTTGTATGACTACACATCCACCTAAATTCCTAATCATCCTCATCTCGAAGACTCTACACATTCACCTAATTATCCTCATCTCAGCAACCATCCTCCGAAATGGTATTGAATAATCTTAAAAAGGGTATCGAATAATGTTAAATAGTATTAATGTTGTATGGTTTGTAAATGATCAACACATGTTTCCGCTTAGCACTTCGTAGTGTTGAACATTACTTGATGGTACTCCACGTACGCAGATCTTGCTAAACAGCGCTGGATAATGATGCTCAGTGAAAAATAGCGAATCCGCCTATCAAGTTAGTAACTTCCAGGTACGGCAAATTATTACATGTTTCAGAGAATGTGTTCTCTAACCGTGTCACGTCTCACATATGTTGTTTTTTTTTTTTTTTTGGGTACATTCATTACGTATTTAAGCGTTACATTTTTAATAAGCATTTGCTTCGGCCCAGTCTGGCAAACATTCGTTATGTACTTATGTGTTATATTTTTAATAAGCATTTGCTTTGGTCCAAGAAGCTATTTTTAACCAAAAAGCGCTTTAAAAAACTGTTTGCCAACAACTCCCTTAACTTCGGGAGAAATGTGGGACAAGTCAGTGGAGTACATTATTGGGCCAAACTTCTTTTGAGAGAAATATAATGGGCCGAAGCCTATAGTCTAATTAGGCCGACAGCCACCCCTGCCCAACTGCGATGGAGTGGAACCCTCCCTCTCCCCACGCTAATCTGTCCATCATTCACATCGCGTCTTCATCAAATTAAATGCTTCTTATCTCTGTTTAGTTTAGATGAATTCTAAGCAAAGTTCTAGGTGGAACTTAATTTCACAACTGGTTTCTATTTATTTTATTTTATTCAAAATATTTTCTCAAATCTTTTAGTGAATCTATTGGAATACGTTGGAATTGACTTCTTTATGGGTAATGATACTTGTTAAGATAAAACCGGGTACATCTGATCTCCTCATATCCTACAAAAGCGGGACGAACAATGAGAGGAATTGTTGTTGATGTTGTTTTTATTTTATTTTGTTTTACTTTTTGCCATATAACTAGCTTATGCGCTCATTGATAAGATCACGCTATGGCAGCAGTGTGCGGTATAATGTGCTGCTCTTCAGTCTTCTTCATTTATACAAATTGGTATACCTGAAGGTGGATGTTTATAATAAAACTTCGTAATTATTGCTCTATCTATTGGAAACGACCTCTTTACAAACATAGATATCTGTTGAGGTAAGACTGTTTATAACTGGATCTCCCTAAATCCTGTGAAATCGAAACCTACAATAAACGTTGTTAGTCTTGTTGTTTCCCTTACAGTCTGAGCCTAACCCTTGAGGAAGCTTATTGATTTGTGTTGCTCTTCTGCTTCATTTTTAGAATGGTGCTTTTTATATTTTGAATCGTTTAATTTTTCATGAACAACAACATTGAATTCTATCACTTTTTCTAACATTCCAACCTCTTAGGCTACATGGTTAAATCCAATTATATTGTATCGATAAGAAGTATATCCAAAACATACCAATTTATTGTAATTGGTTCGTTTTTATTTTTATTTATTAAACTTTTTATTTTTATAACAATATTTAATATTTAATTGCATCATATTATATTAATATAGATTTAATATTTACAAAGATCCTGTTTGGTAATCAGCTGTTAGCTATTAACTGTTAACTTACCAGATTGCAGTAGCTATTCATGAAAAAAAGTATTTGATGAAGTTAACTGTTTCTAATAAAGTTATTTGATAAAATTCCACTTATGCTTATTACTCAATTTCATTATTTTTCTAATAAAACAATTTTTCCTTGGATATTTATTTTTCTTTTCGGTATGAATTATGAATTAAGACTTATGTGACATATAAAATTACATTTATACTTTTTTCTAATTTAGTATTTATTATTAAAATATTTTTTTAATGTTAAATGTCTTCTTTTTTAATAGCAATTGGAATTATGTGACATAAAAAATATTTATACATCATGTAAGACTAACTAATATAAATTATTTGTTAAATTAAGAAAGTGTTAAAATTAAAAGCATTATCTTCAACATTATCCTCTCTACGAGCAGAGATGTCGGTTGAGGTAAGGCTGCCTACATCTGGATCTCCCTAGACCCTGCGAAAGTAAGACCCACACTGGGAGTTGTTGTTGTTGTTGTTGTATCTTTGACATTATGACCATCCACAACTCTTGTTCCAAAAGAAGAAAAAAACAAATTGAAAAATATAAAGCATAAGCATCCGCCATTCAGGAATATCATTTATGAATGACGTTTGATGTAAATTTGTCCAAATTATAAGATTAATATGATCATTATAATAATAAATATGAAAAGCTCTTTGAAAAAGTTATCACAAAGAGCTTTTTATAAAAGAACTTTTTTGGGTATAAAAACCTAATTTAAAAAGTTAATCAACCAAATAATCTAAAAAGCTTTTTGACCAGAGTCAACAAGTTACTACCTTCAAAAAACTTTTTTTGCATCCAAAAAACTCTTTACCAAACATGGCTTAAGTGAATTTAGAATATTCACCTCAAATTTGATTGAAAACCTGTGTTCGGACAATATGTATATTATACTTATAGGAGCAAATACTGTCAACAGACACATTGATAAATATATATTAAAAAATTAATCTATGATAAATATACACATAAAATATATATACATAGATAATAAAAGTAAGTGTCCTTAAGAGTACATAAGAAATTACAATGTTGGGAGGTGTGAGCGCGATCTGCGGTGTCCTACATGCTTGGCATAATTGTCGGTTGTTTGGTATTTGAATTTGAGGACTCGACGTTGGCATTTTATTGGTAGTGGGCCTAAGGTTCCCATTTCTCATACTCACGCATGGTGTGGCTAACTTTTACTGGATTAAGCCCAATTGTCTTTCTTATTAATTAATTTGATTCACTTAATTATTAAGTATTGCTCCACTTGTTTAATTACTGTCTATGGAGTGTTTCGCAGCAACAATTGTTTGGGTAAAATAGCTATTTGAGAGAGTTTTAGTTATTTTGACTAAGTCAAATAGTTGAAAGGGTATTTGGTAAATAGTTGTTTGGTCTTAAAAAATTCTTTTCGATAAATTTATTTTTATTAACCTTTGAAGAAGAGCTTTTTTTTCTGAGAACAACATAGTTGTCTAAAGTTTTGAAAAACTTGCACTACATGCCATGCGAAAGTAATTTATAAATAGAGAAATAAATGAAATTTTACCAATATTTTTTTTAGAAATAGCATGTTTTACCAATTTTTTTCCTAGAAATAATTAACTCAAATAATTAATAAGATCAGCTAATTTAAATAATTAATTTAAATAGATACAACTTATAATTAATACAGTGAACACTTATTTGCCAAACAAATTCTGTGTGGTTTCTTAATTATTGCTTTCAGTGATACCCAATTAATAATACAAGAACCCTTTCACATAACTTAATCTCTTCATTTCTTTGAAAATTATTGTCACCAAGACACTTTGACTACTTTTCAAAGAAAGCTTGAGGTTAGATGAAATAACATAAACATCGTTTGTTTGAATTTGTATAGCCCTATCTCCCCCCCCTCCCAAAAAAAACTTCCTGATATAAAAGAAGAAAGCATTCAACTATATTGACGCTTATTCTTCAATAAGACTTTGTTAAAAATAATACCTTTATTTCTAAAAAGAAGGGTTTTTTTTTTTTTTGGTTACTCCTTTCATCCATACTAAATGTATTTACATTGTTCAAATTAATTTTTACCAATATTTTTACATTAATGAAAAAATAAAATTTTGTAATTATAAAGTAAAAAACAAACATTTTTGACAGAAATATAAAATCCAAGAAACAATTAATTTCCCCCTATGAGTGTCCTTCAAAAGATGCCAATTTTGTCTCCTTCAAAAGATGCCAACTTTCTGCAATCTAGAATGCTATTATAAGTTCAGATTTTAAGATTTGTAGCTTCGGCTTAAAAATGATTAAGAAATAAATGATGCTCCTAGTTCTGTAATGAGTGATTAATAAACTGAAGGGGAAATAATTTTAAGAGAAACAGCAAAGACACAGGACAGAAGAAAAAGTAGAAAGAAAACTGATGCGAAGACTCTTCGACTTTCTAGCTTAATGCTCCGGGTCCCTGTCTCTGTCCCTGTCCCTGCCCACTCTTCACCACTGCCAGGCTCCTCTGTCCTAGACCCAGGTCACCTCTCTCTCTCTCTGTGTGTGTGTGTGTGTGTGTATTCTCTGTGTGTTTGTGTTTGTGTTTTTGTTTTTGTGTGTGTGTGTGTGTGTGTGTGTGTGTGTGCATCTGCCTGTCGATCCTCTCTTTTCTCTGCTGAATTTCTCGCCTCTGTTCTTTTCAACTTGTGGGTTTTAATTTGGTTTCTCCAATGGATACATATTGTCCAAGCCAATTCTAATAATTGTATTACTGCACTGTTACAATCGTGAATTATGGGTATGTATGGCTTCACATGCCTCTCATTTTCTGCTACCTCATTGTTGGATTCATATGTGCTTAGATTGTCCTGCTTATTGTTTCAATCTTGGGGTTTCCTTAAAATCGTATTCACCATTTCCTGTCTTAAGATTTGTTCACCTCTTTCACCTGTAATTACCAGTATAATCATAATTTATTCAATTTTATGTCCTTTTTGGGGGCCAATTTTAGCTCGTTGTCCTTGGTTTCTTCCCCCTTTTCTTGCTTGCAATTGAAAATTGTCCGTGTTGGAAAGGTTTGGTCACTGATAGATCAGCTGTGTCAGTCCACTTCTATTATCCATTCTAGTAACAAAGTAACTTACTGACTGACTTTTAAGTGTCCAGATATTGGTTAATTAGAACTTTTGAATGCTACACTAAACTGCATTAATGCAAAGTCGATCAGTGTTGCAAGTGTAACCTCACTTATAGCCCTTGCCATGAAACATTGTCCTTCTGTTCACAAACCCTTGCAATTTTCGTTCTTTAAAGTGGCAAACTTGGTCCTTTTGTTTAGGATTCCGGGCAGTTTTGCTTAATCATATAGTAGCCTACAAGGGTTTTGTGCTAATGCTTTCTTTCCTTGCCTCAATATATATAGACCATCTATCTGTTAATGCTTGTATTATAATTGTACTTGTTTCTAGCATCAAAGGTTCTGGCTGTTTGATGGTATGATGGTTCAGTTTCTGTATGTGATGCGATCACTTGTAATATGTTCTTGATTTTTCATATGCTTTTGTGCAGTTTTGTGTGCATGTTCTGAGCAATTGATAGCATTAAGTTGGTCACATAGCAGGAATCGATACCTAGTTTGAAGATTCCATAAGGTTGATCATGCCTAACAAATGGCTTCTGAGAGTCTTGCTGGTACTGTTTGGCACCTTTTCTGGTGTTTTAGGTATTACTCCAATCTACATGGCCAAGTGTAGGGTCTCTTTTCATTTTTCCGGTTTTCAAGTCTTCTACCATTACATTGTGTATATCCCTTCGAAACCATTTTCATTAGGATTCTGTTTCACCTGTTAATATCTCCATTTAGCTCTTCTACCATAGATGACCTTCAAAGCTCATTCTTGTGATTATAGGTGCATTCATTGGGATTGACATAAGGACCAATGTACCTAACTTCCCAGCAGCTTCATATGTGGTTGCACTTCTTAAAGCTCACCGGATAACACATGTTCGGCTTTTTGATGCTGATGCACGCATGATAAAGGCCCTTGCGAATACAAGCATAGAGGTAATGGTTGGTGTTACGAATGAAGAATTTCTGAGGATTGGCCAATCAACGTCAGCGTCAGCAGAATGGATAAATAAAAATGTGGCAGCTTATGTGCCTGAGACCAACATCACTGCGGTTGCTGTTGGTAATGAGGTTTTGACCACAATGCCTCATGCTGCTCATATTCTGGTCCCTGCCATGCAGAGACTTCATCTAGCTCTTGTTGCTTCCAACTTGAATTCCAAGATTAAAGTCTCCACGCCACTCTCCATGGACGTAATTTCAAGACCTTTTCCTCCATCAACTGCAGTCTTTAATTCATCATGGAACGTTACTATGTACATGCTTCTTCAGTTCTTAAAGAATACCAACTCTTATTTCATGCTAAATGCGTATCCTTATTATGGTTACATCCAAGGAGATGGCATTTTCCCTCTCGAGTATGCCCTTTTCGAACCACTCCCTTCAGTCAAGCAGATTGTTGATCCGAACACTCTGTTTCACTATGATAGCATGTTTGATGCTATGGTGGATGCAGTGTATTACTCTATAGACGCGTATACATTTTCTGGCATCCCGGTAGTTGTAACAGAAACTGGCTGGCCATGGAATGGGGGAGCTAATGAACCTGATGCTACAGTAAAGAATGCTGAGGCTTACATTAATAATATGATCACAAGGGTCTTGAATAATTCAGGTCCTCCCAGTCAGCCAAATATACCGATAAATACCTACATTTATGAGTTGTTCAACGAGGATGATTGGCGTGGCCCTGTGTCTGAGAAGAAGTGGGGTCTGTTCGATACCAATGGTGTTGCTGTTTACTCTGTGAGTAGTCTTGGTGGTTACAGTGACATACCGGGCAATTCTACTGGTGTTTTCTGTATTGCAAAGGAAGGCGTTGATCCAGAGAAGTTGAGGAATGGTTTGAACTGGGCTTGTGGTGAGGGTCATGCCGACTGTACAGCTATTCAAGAAGGCAAACCATGTTATAACCCTGATACCTTAGAGGGCCATGCCTCTTATGCATACAATGATTATTATCAGAGGATGCATAGCGTTGGTGGGACGTGTGATTTTGGTGGTACGGCAACTATAACCACCACCGATCCTAGTAAGTTCTGTGCCTCTTTCAAGTTTATTTTGCTGGTGGCACTCTATACCGAATAGGCAAATTGGAGGTCATAAGCTCTGTTTTCAGTTGCAGCATGATTATAATCTGTAAACCTTCTAGTGGAACATGATGCTTCATGTATCATGATTATTCTTTTCAGTATAAAATCAGAATAGTCAAATCCTAATATGGATATAGATTGCATATTTTGTTCTCTCTTTCTGATTTTTGGCTTGACATGTTTGCTGTTACAGGCTACAGCTCATGCATTTTCACCGGAAGGTAAAGCTTTTGGTTCTCTTCTACAGTTATCGTATTTCAGTCATCAAAACCACCCTTAGGTCCCTGAACTACATGACTCTTATTACTATTTCTCCCTCCCTTGAAACAGTAATAAGTCGACACATGGAAAAGCATTCGGTCCTCCTACAGCACTGGGTCCGGTTGGTCCACTCATGGGCGGCAGCAGCAGCATGTTATATTGCAAAATTGAGGGTCTAATTATGGGAATTTTGTTGGTTTGCTTTTGCCTTTGATGTGCATGCTGACTGCTGTTGATTGATTTTTTGCGGGTACCAAATAATGATGATATACCAAGGAAACGTGTCTGCTCCTTTGACTTAGATCATAGGAATGTTCTGCGTGTAGGGAAGAGATGGATGCATCCTGTGCTGTCAATTCCTGTTTTTGCCTATCTTTCTACCCTTGTCCTTTGTATCTAATCAAATGTTATCTTCCATTATACATTCATTCATGAACTTCCGAAAAAGACATCGTGCCATGTATGTATTGTGTATATATTTGAGCAGGAAATGGAAATATTTTTTCATATAGCAAATTGAGAGCGTGCAGCCGGGCACCAGCAACATGTTTTGTCTGACACACAGATACATGAAGGTTATCAAAGATGATGAGATTGTTTCAGGTAGACAACCGGTTAAAAATTTAAGCTACTTGATTGTTCTACTGCACTCGTCATGGAATATTCAACTCCGTTTACAGATGGACAAAGCTGCATTGCATTCAGCCTCGAGAGTCTCCCAACACTCTCCAACCTTACACACCCATCCTTAGTGCAATGCCACATTTTTCATTTGAGTCTGTTAGACGAGCCAATATGCCTTTTTCACTATCAGTCAACCAGCAAAAACACCAGTTCAACGAGACCCTTCTTCCATCTCCTTAGGTCCCAATCAATTCGCTCGTCAGGGACACCATTCTCATCTAGCAAGCTTGCTGGTCACACAACTCTAAGGTCTTTGGTCTCGGCACCTTTCTCACCTAGCAAGCTCGATGGTCGCACAACTCTAAGGTCTTTGGTCTCGGCTCCTTTCTCATCTGGCAAGCTTGCTGGTCACACAACTCTGAGGTCTTTGGTCACGGAGCCAACTGTCGTTCCAACCTTAAGACCAATCAACAATTTTGACAGTACGTTTTGTTACCCATTACTCACCTTAAGACCATCCTTGATTTAACCATTAAACACTAACCCAATAAACAATTTTGACAATACATACGAGACGGGTTCAAAGGGGCATATTTCAACCATTAGACATAAAAAATATACATCCAACACTAGCCCAATAGCTAGGCAACAAAGTAATAATACACACCCTGCTTGTTAATTAGATAATTGGTAAAATATCAGAGAATTATTACCAAAAATTTAGGTTTGAATCTTACTTAGACAAACATCTGCACCTCCTTTAGAACCAAAAAAAGGAAAAGGACAAAAAAAGTAGAGACATACAGCAAAAGGCCTGGTCACTTTCAACTGAAATGGAACTCCACTTAGTGCAGTTGAATCAAAGCCAAGTGAAGCGCAGGCAGTACTAGTAACAGTATACTAGACCCAGAAAAATCTTGAAGGGGGTTATCTGATTCCATCGGGAAATTAGCAAAAATGAATATGATGAGTCACGGAGGAAGCAGCAGTTCATGGCTGTCAGCGTCAGGGAATCGAATTAAGAAAGAGATGAAGGAGGTCGACTGTCATCCTCCTCCTCTCTCCTCCGCCGGCCCCATCGCCGACAACCTCTACCACTGGCTCGCCACCATTCGAGGCCCCCCTGGTACTAACCCTAACCCTAACCCTAATTCACATCCAATTTCTCATGCCCTAATTCAGATTTGTTTTAGTATTCATCATTATCCTTGTTCTCAGGGACGCCATATGAAGGTGGTATATTTTTCCTTGACATTCTGTTCCCCAGTGATTACCCTTTTAAACCTCCTAAGGTACGCTTCGCAAAAGATTGCTTCTTTTTGTTGTTGTATTGGTTTCCTAGTTCGGTGTTGTTTTAATTCTAAGTTCAGGCAATGTAGGTGGTGTTTAAAACAAGAATTTTCCACTGCAATGTTGATTCTTCTGGCAATGTTAATTTGGGAATTCTGAAAGATGGATGGAGTCCAGCCCTAACAATCTCCAAAGTGCTTCTTGACATAAGATCAATGTTTTTGAACCCTGATCCGTGTGAGTTTACCTTCTATTGTGCATTTTGTACTATGTATGCTTCTGTATTTGATATGCCTTTATCTGGGTTACCATCTCCACTCCCTCTTTTCCTTTTTACTGAAGGGGGGGGGGGGGTTAAAATTTGTACATAATAGACAACTGAGCGCCAATGAAGCTGACGTTGGAATCCTGAGGCTGTTAACCACCTGCAGTTTATAAGATGGAATGATTGACTTGGCCAACATTATTGTAGGTGAATCCTGCTGGTCATGGCATTGGCATATTGCCATGCCATGCTATAGAATGCTTTTGCTTCGAGCTAGTGAAAAGACTTGGAGAAAAGCTTATGATGGTTCATAAGTGCGAGATAGCTCTTCAAAAGGATTTCGTTTTCCCTAGTATATATTTCAATACTCAGGAAGTGAGAAAACCATTTGAGTGGCAAAGTTGACTTGTTTTCTTTTGTAGACGATGCTTTGGTACCCGGTATTGCGCAACTGTACTTGGTTGATAGGGCAAAACATGATGAACTTGCTGCTGAATGGACACATCGTTTTGCTAAATGAAGGTACCAGCCATTGGAAGTGAAAGTTCTGTGATACTAAAATTTTATTCCAATTGTTATTCTATTGTTTGTGGGACTGTGTCACGTGTATTGTTTTTTTCCGTTTACCCAAGGGGTCCTACTACTAGATTCGAGCCCCATGCTATGTACAAATTCGTTTGGTGATTCAACCTTTCTTCCCTGTTCTTGGTTTGTCACTTATCAGGTTTCTTGACTGAGGAGACCATTACCTCCTGTGGTGACTGTCCCTTTCTTCCCTTGAAATTTTTGAAGAGCCTTGAAACAAAAGGTAGTGGTTGAATGCCAGGGGAGTTGAATCCACCTCCTTTTACCACTATGAATTGTGCTAGATTCAGCTGTAGCCTACCTTTTCATCCTCACTCTCGAACTGCATGTGTCATGTGAATAGAACTTTCTGCGGTGATGGTACTAGTACAAGCAGATTCCTCATTATCTCTGCCTTTCATAGCCTTCTTGGACAAACTGGTTCCTTTTCATCTCAAAACTCCATATGTGTGTCCGCTTTTATGGGTTCAATAGGTCTCAGACACTCATGGAATCCTGCCAGGAGAAATGCACAAAATTCAGATGACATCCTTGCAAAAATTCTTGGTGTGTTCTCTTGTAAATTCTGAAACATCAGTTTGGTCATTGAACATTAGAGAAAGGATTTCTCGTTATAGTTTCTCGGCTTCCTACCAGATTTTGAAAAGACGTCAGTAGTGGGACCTACTCCCAATGTCGTATCTGATACTCTTCGGTGGGAGAACTGTGTTAAGACTATGCTCTGGCACTTCAGTCATGACAATATCCGAACAATTACTTGAATAAAAAAGTGTCCTGCTTTCAATGGTATCTGGCCCTTCCCATTGTACTTGATCCTTGTGAAGCAAGCATGCTCAGAGACTTATCAGACAATGCATATACAACCCCGCTTGGATTATCCTCGATTGGTTTAGGTTTGAGCCTTTCATCCAATGCAGCTGGGGAAGGAATCTACATACCCGAAATTGCATCTCTTGCTAACCTTGTACCATTTTGAGCACATGAGGTCTTATCACCCTATCCACTTGAGCCTGCTCCCTTTAAGAAGCTAGAAGATTGGATGCCGCTCTTTTGAATACCAAGCGGGTCAAACTAACGCCTCTTTCCCCTTGTCATGATCCTTTGTAGTTTTTGAGCTGCCTTCATTAAACCCTACTACTCATGTATTGACTTCAACTCTTTTGGTACGAACTTGTTCTTTCATTCAAATTTTAATGCTATCTCAATGTCAAGCCTGGCTTCTTATGTCATGAATTAACTTATGATGCTTGAAAATCATTTTCTTGCTGTCTTGATGAATGAGATTGACAGAGTCATTGTTTGTCGCAGACATACGAGGGCTCTTGTAGCTGGCAGTGGCACCGCCCCAACTATGCTCAGTAGGCATGACAGAGAGAAACAAGATGAGGGGGTTCCTGATTAGAGATTACACACTACATTGGGAGAACTTACAGGGATGGAGAAATCCTAAGCTGACATTTCAACACGCTGTAGAAATGAATGTTCAGAAACTCTAGGCTATGCATAGCATAGCAGAGGTGGATAGATTCCTATTGTTGCCTTGTATCCAAATGTTTGGCTTGCACTTGAGTGCAGTCACCCTATGTGGAGCTTTTAATTTGTTTGTATGATTGTATCTTTGTTTCCAGGTTTTGAAGGGGGAATTGAGTGAGCACACTAGCATTGAAGGATGAATAAACAAAATTGTTGAGATTAGGGGACTGGCTCTGTAGGACACCTGAACTTGTAGCTTACAAATACAGGGGAGCAGCAACTAGCAAGAGACTTGGTCGTTGGAAGTTTAGTTTATGTTGCTTATTTGTTGTTCTATCCTATTCCATGATTCCGTCCTTCCACCTGCAACTTTATTGCTGGTAGTGCTAACATAAATGCCGTCGTGGTGGAGGCGGTGGCGGTGGTGGTTTTCGTCCATGCTTATATCATGCTTAGGTCTGTGGGCCAATTGACCGGGCGAGATTGGCCCTCAGAAGCTTTGTATTTTTGGAAAGAGGATCATGAAAAGAAAAAGTGAGTTTTAAAAAACAAAAAAGTTAAAGCTCATTCGACTGTCCTTGAACCGTAAACTGTTTAGTACTGTGTTAATTACATTGATTCTATTTGTACTTTTCGTTTTAAGCAAGAAATCCCATGTCTAACTTATTTTTCAACTAATTTTAAAAATATAAAATTTAATTCCCCCTTCCTCCCTTCCCCAGACACCCCCACAAATATAAAATGTAAATCAAGCTCAATAGATGATTAATATGCAGTTAAAACAATTGACGTTGTTAATAACGAAATTAATAAACAATTTGGCTAGATGGTTAATGAATTCTAGCTAGCCTGAATTGACTAATGACTAATTAGTAATTACTATAGTACCGTGTTATCGTAATGTGCACATAGACTTGGCAAAACTATATGAGATCTGAAATCTGAACCAAATGATTTAGACTCATATTCAATCTGATATTTAAAATGTACTTATTTAAAAGTGGACTCGAAATTCGAATTGACCTAAGTAGAATCATACCCAATTCAAAATTTCCTATAAAGTTACTTGTTTTCACATGACAAACATATTGGATTAAAAATTAATCGATCCGAAATCTATTCGAATTGAAGTTCAATTAATTCAAACCTAATTGAACCAAAATGTCTCTTAACTTAAAATATGACCCGATTCAAACTTAATTCGATGTATGCTTAAACTGGACGACCCATTTGCCAGTGTACAGTGCACGTGCTTTGTGATTGACCACCATTCTCATCCACCTTCCTTTCCTCTGCTAACTACTCTGTACTCACCTCCATCATCCACCTCTTGGCCACAGAGAGAGAGAGTCACTCAGAGAGAGAGTGAGATGGGGAAGAAGATGATGATGACGGAAAAAAGCATCAACGAAGTGACAGTGGAAGACTTGATTGAAGCTGGGTTGAGTCTGGAAGAAGCCCAGACTTTGTATAAGGCTGTGAGTGATATTGTCGGGCTATGCGGCGGCCATCCGCCGGAGGTGTGGCGGGAGGTGGTGGCGCGGAGGTTGCTCCGCCCTGAACACCCCCACTCCCTCCACCAGCTCATCTACTACTCCGTCTACTCCGCCTGGGACTCCGCCCTCCGAGGTCCCCCTCTTTACTGGTTCCCTTCTCCATATGAATCCCGCTACACTAACTTGGGTCGTATAATGGAGACTCATGGACCGAGGCTTCTGGGCAAGTCATATAAGGACCCCATTTCCAGTTTTTCACTTTTCCAGAAGTTCTCTGCTCATAACCCTCAGGTCAGTGCTCCCAATACTTCTACTTTATTATTAGTTGGGCAAATGGGTCGTTTGGTTTTGGTTAAAATCGGATAGGGTCATGTATCGAGTCAAACGAAATTTGGGTCCGCGTTGAGTGATTCTGGGTTTGGATTGAATTCAAGCCTTCGAATCAGCCACTCTCAAAGTCAGGATAGGCTCCTACAATTCACCCCTTGGGGTGGGCCCCTTCCCCGGTGCCCGTGTGAATGTGGGATGCTTGTGCACCGGGCTGCCCTTTATTGAATTCAAGCCAAGTGATGTTTGGTTCAATAAGCTTGTCTTGGAAAAGGAAGCAACTTTGTACAAAATCCAAGTTTAGTTTGGTTTAGTTTGGGTCAATTAAGGTTTTGGGTGAGTCTTACCATGTCTACCTGTGACTTGAGTGGTTGATGCTGATTGGATTCGATTGAATTTCCAGATATATTGGGCCCTTGTTCTTAAGGAGCTTTCAGTTTGGTTTCGTGAAGCTCCAAGGTGTATTCTTGATGACACGGACAAGTCAAAACCTGGAGGAACATGGTTGCCTGGTTCAGTTCTTAATGTCTCTGAGTGCTGTTTGTTGCCTTCAAGTCATCCTAGAAAAATGGACAACAGCTTGGCTGTTCTATGGAGAGATGAAGGGTGTGATGATTCCCCTGTCAATCAACTGACACTCAAGCAACTACGCGAGCAAGTAATGTAAGCTTTGATTTGTCTCTTAAGAAGTGGTCAAACCACACATTTCTGGAGAATTTTTTATAGGATGAAAGCTGTGGCAAAAGGGTTTCATGTTGATTTGTCAGATTTCGGGCTTTTGCTGACAGATTTGCAATTGTTGTCTACAGGGTGGTGGCTAATGCTTTGGATTCTACTTTCTCTAAGGGGGACGTAATTGCCATTGATATGCCCATGACTGTCACTGCAGTGGTCATATACCTGGCTGTAATTCTGTCAGGTCGTGTGGTTGTTACAATAGCTGATAGCTTTGCCATGAGGGAGATTGCGACCCGTCTGCGTGTGTCTAAAGCAAAGGCTATCTTCACTCAGGTGATGTCTCATTTTCTCTCTCACATCATTGTGTGGAATAATGTCTATTCTTGCTGATCTCTTGGTAATACTACTGCAACATTGCCTAATGTGGAGTTGGAATTTAGTTTGTCTTTCGATTAAGGTGACTTGCATTCCTACCTAATTGAATAATTTACATGGAACCTGGCTGTTTAGAGTGTGAAACTTGTTACCATGTTTTAGTTTGAATGATTATAATGTTCCATCGGGTTCCATCGGCCATGTTCATTTGCTTTTTATACTTATATGAAGTTATTGATGCATATATTCTCCTGATCAAAAAATTGATGCACATATTCTGATTTCTTCCCTGGGTTCAGGATTTCATAGTAAGAGGAGGTCGAAGGTTCCCTTTATATAGGTATCTCTCTCTTACCTTCATTCATGAACCATTTTGTTGCTTGGTAGCCCCCACTCATTTCATTGGGACAATCTTGTAGATTGTGGAACATTTTTAGTGCCAAGAAAGGGCTGTTGTGGTGGGTATAGGACATCCTCTATGCTGTTCAGAGCATTCATAATGCTTGAATGACTGAAGGGAGCAAAATGAGCCCATTGTTGCCATCCGATGATTTTCTTAAGGTTTCCTCATAATTGGAAGGGTCAAAAAGATCTGACCTCTTAAATGGGCAACCTCTTAAAGTATCCCAAATATCCTGCCAAACCATCCCGTTAGTATGATGGCTTCAGTTTCCATTGTCATGTACATTTTGACGAGTCGTAGCAAAACACCTAAAATGGGCATTATAGAAGTACTTAAGAAAACTTAAATCTAAAATTACAGAAAACACTTCGAGCTATTGGGAGCGCAATGTCACCTCTAGACAACTTTTGGAACCTTTTTCCATTGTCCGGAAAGTGATGTATAGCAGCCTTCATTTTAGAGGTCATGAGATGCTTTGACCACTTTAACCCCAAAACCCTCTTATGTTATTCCAAATATGCTTCTAAAACAAGTTTCATGCACATAATGTGCTCATTTTCTTTGTCAGTAAACCTTAGGACTTTATAAGTATCCCCTAAATAATTTCAGTGACAAATCTGGTTTCATCAAAACTATCTTGTATCTATGAAATGTGATACTAGAACAACATAAAAATTGGGGATAACAGATACTTTCTGAACAATCTAGAATGGTCCTAAATCAACCTAAAACTTTTTGAGGGTTCAGTAGGACAGATAGTGGCCATCGCAACTTCTCATGCATTTTCTTTTCCCTGTAATGCCAAACTTATGTACGATAACCATCATGTGTCATGAATGGATCTAACCACTCTACCTCTAAGATTTATTTGTATGTTCTAAATATCCAGTATACAGCATCAATAAGTGTAATGGCTTTGTTGGTACCATCTTGTAGACATGTTGAAGTGTGATTCCAGACATCTGGAAGGGGCATCATGGTGGTGTATCGAGTAAAATACACAGTAACTGTCTTTGAGTGATCAATGGTCCTAATATACGCTGCTTTGAGGGGTGAGTTTCACGTAGTCACCACTGGACGCATCCTCCAGCATTTTTCTGAAATTCTCAAAATTTATGCAAATTGGCCTTCATATTTTGGGTTCCAGGACAATTAGATCAGTCCTCCAACAAGATCTCTTAAGGATGATCCTAGTATCTCTTGTTCCAATGGCATTAATAGCTTCGTTAGCATTACCCTTTTGAGTTTTTCGTGAAATGGATATTATAGTGAGGTGTCATACCTTTAGAATTGTTGAAATAGACATAACATACCTGTGGACATTTCAAGGGGCCAATAGAAGCCCATACTCAGCAGTGGACATTAGTTAGAGCATTTTTAAACATCATGAAAGCCCATGGATAATAGCCTGCATGCCCTTGGACATTTCAAAGTGTCAGCAAGAGCCTATATTCGCCATTTGACCAGATCCTAGGTATCCTCCAAATATCATCCAAACCTGCAGATATTATAGTTCAGAATTTTTTCCTTTTCTTTTACTTTACGCCGGGGGGGGGGGGGGGACCCTTTATTTTAGCGTCAAGAAGCATATAGCATTCTGCCTTGGGAACATCTTGGCAGTTCCATACGTCCTCCATACCAATGTTAATCATGTGAAAGGTTTAACTCGGAACATTTTGCTATTCTAGTCTAGAAGCATTACTCTATAATTTCAGAAAGGGGGCATTATGGTCTAGTTGTTATACTGTTAAAAAACTTTCCTAAATGTTCCCTACCTGCCCTTGATTACTCTAAAGGGTCATTAGGAGCCATTAGTTTCCTTTTAATACTCTTTCCGTAGTATCGCGGATATCCCAAAAATTGTCAATGATACCCTTTATTTGTGGGTCCTGTGCGGGGTTGGGCCATTGTACCTCTGAAGCTTGTTCAAAATTTTTATTTGTAGTATTGAACTATATCAACTACCATAGGTAAGTGGTGAAATCTTCCTAGAATGAACTGTTCGTAGAAGTAACTGTGTTGCCCTCGTTAGAGGCTTCAACCATGAACTGTAATTTGATTACTTATTAGCTAACTTTCTGTTATTGGATGACTATTCCATGGGGTTGCTCTCGTTTGGACATCATGGGTTTGAAGTCTTAAACAAATAGATGCTTTTATAAGTTTATAACAGAGGCAACTATTTAGGATGTGGCCTTTGTCAACTGTATGTACATCATATGAGATCTTGCTCTTCTCATCTCGTTCTTTGGTGTCCTCTGCATGAAAGGTGTATCTTGTTAACTAGTTGTTATATCTTCCTTTATAGTCGAGTTGCAGAAGCTGCTCCAGATATTGTTGTTGTGCTTCCAGCTGCTGGGAAATCCGCAACGATTCCCTTGAGGGCACAAGATATATCTTGGGAAGATTTTCTAGGACGGAGCTCCCAGCTGACAAGGTAATCTGTATGCCGTGTTGATAGGTACAGCTCACTCAATGTCGTTTAGGTTTGATAACTAAAGTCCAAGTTTTAGGGAGGATTGGAGTGCAAGTCTGTTCCTCTAACATTAAATTAGGTTGAAAGACTATGGCACTGATGGAAACTCAATGGGCATTGTCATTGTACTGTAGAATTTGTATTAATTCTCTTCTCAAGCATAATTTAATTCATATTTCTTAGCTTAGGCTGCTTAGAGTATCGACAACCCAAATTTATTCAGGTGTGGATTGTTTATTTAGATTTATCTGGATTGCATATTTGCATGGATTATGTAAATGTCACTCATCCAGATCTATTTACATTTTAGATTCCATTTTTTCCCCAAATTTCAATTTTCAAATGAAACAAAATGGGAGATCCCGACAAAGCAAGTGTGCCATAACTATTAGCATGCACCCATTGCATTCTCTCCAATTCAGGAGCTTGCGATTCTGACTGCTATTGTCACATCTTGCTGGATCAAACCGGAGAAGCATCCACTGGTGGAATTTTTTTTATATTGTAGTTGAGGGTTACGCGTGCACTCATCACAGCTGTGTTTTTATTCTGACTTTATTTTGGACAGTCCACATTACTACTCTCCAGTGCACCAACCAGGGGATTCTATAGTCCATATACTCTTCTCATCTGGAACTACAGGTAATGAGTTATTTTTTTGCAGCATCAATTCCATATTTCACTAGTGGAGCTTGTATAAAGTTTAATATTCCTGCTAGCATGTCATCCAATTCCTTGCCTGTCACTGGTTTTTATGATGCTCTCGTCTTTTTGATGGATTAGGGGATCCAAAGGCTATACCATGGACTCAGTTTTCTCCAATACGGGCTGCTGCTGATACGTGGGCACATTTGGATATTCAAGCTGGAGATGTTATTTGTTCGCCGACAAATTTAGGATGGATGATGGGTCCACTATTGGTTTTTGCATGCTTTATGAGTGGTGCAACTCTAGCTCTTTATCATGGATCGCCCCTTGGGAGAGGTTTTGGGAGATTTGTTCAGGTGCGGCTCCTAGGACTTTGGTGAAGAATAATAAGGGTTGACAGCTGCCTTATGTTGTTACATGTTCAAGAAGAATGTCCTAGCTACACAATGTGCCATAAATTCTGTGGATGTAGATAGTTAACAGCAAACAATTGATATAACAGAATTCATGAGTATCTAAATGAGATAAGAAATAAAAAGCTATGTTATTTCGGAGGATTCATAAAAACTAGTAGTGTGGTGTTTTATTAGAGATACTTGTTTAAATGTCATTGCTGCCAATCTTCAGGATGCAAAGGTGACTGTTCTGGGAACTGTACCCAGCTTAGTGAAGACGTGGAAGAGTACACGCTGTATGGACGGTCTAGATTGGACAAAATTGAGGTAATATGCAATTTGGGTCCTTCCGATAAGTTGACCTAATTCAACTGTCATCTGAAGTACTGTATTTGCAAACCTGTTCAGATTATTTAGTTCCACTGGGGAAACCTCCGATGTGGATGATGACCTCTGGCTTTCATCAAGGTCTTATTATAAACCAATCATTGAATGTTGTGGAGGCACTGAGCTAGCAGGAGGCTATGTTCATGGTAGTATGCTGCAACCACAAGCTTTTGGAACATTCAGTACCACGACGATGTCAACAGGATTTGTTATCCTAGATGAGAATGGGAATCCCTATGTAAGCATTTTTAAGTTATTGTATACATTATTTGCATGTCTTTTCTTTTAATGATGTCACATAAACACGACATTTCCATTTTTGTTGCTGAGGAAATTTTGAGTGGGTAATGAACTATTGATAAAAGGCCACAATTTTAGAAGTTAGCTTGGAGGATGTTCTGCTCGATGCTGTCTGTATTGCATGGGAGACCTACTTAGTGTCTACCCAGTTTTTAAAGTTAATATAATTTGTTCACTGCAGTGTGCAGTCGAAACATTTGCAAATGATGCTAATTGATCTAATTTTTCATTTGACAGCCTGAAGGTCAAGAATGTGAAGGTGAAATTGCCTTGTTCCCAATACTTATGGGAGCAACAGATAAATTGTTGAATGCTGATCATGAGGCAATCTATTTCAGAGGAATGCCAGAATATAAAGGAATGGTATGTTGCTTTTCTAATCAATTGCTTGCGTAGACATAGATGATGCCATGGATTGGGATACAACAGACTGATTTTCATGAAGGTCTGACCATCATGACAACATATAAACAAGATGGTCCACATTACCCCGGTGTACTGGATGTATGCTAAACCTTTTCACTGCCAACAAATTGAGAAAGCAGAATTTTACTTCTGATTTTCCATCTCTGTCCGCGTAGTAGTTTCATCAATCCTGTTTTAATTTGGATTATATAACCATGTGAAACAATGGAGTTCTTCTTTGCTTTTCCCTTTTTCATGTATGATGTGTACGCTTTTGCAATTCAAAATTATGAAATTCGTTCGTTTTATTCTCAACATTGCAACCCAAAATGTAGCTCAACTTAGAAAGGGTTATGGATTGCAGCGCCTCAGGAGACATGGAGACATCGTTAAGAGAATAGTGGGAGGGTATTTCATTGTACAGGGCCGGGCTGATGATACCATGAATCTTGGAGGCATCAAGGTACATACATTATTACGACTTCTCCATCTGATTCTTTTACTGTTTTTACATGGTCATACTGTTAAAGTTGTGGACACTGACTAACGTCCCTGCATTAGATCCATTGTTGTTTCAACCCAGTTTTCTATATGTCATGATACAGACAAGTTCTGTCGAGATTGAGAGGGTGTGTAATCAGGCTGATGAAAGTATCCTGGAAACTGCTGCAGTAAGTGCCTCAGGAGCACAAGGTGGTCCTGAGATGCTGGTTGTGTTTGTGGTCCTAAAGGAAGGCTTCAATGGTGACGTAGAGAAGCTGAGGATGCAATTCTCGAAAGCCATTCAGACAAATCTCAACCCTCTGTTTAAGGTGTGATCTCGCTTCCCAAAAGCTTTTACCTTTTACAACGGGGAACCTCAGAAAACCCTTGGTGGAATTTCTTACTTGGTTGCTAGAGTAAGCGCAATTTGATTGATGTGCTTCTTCTATTGTACTCTTGATTGGCAGGTGAGCATAGTAAAAGTTGTCGCAGAGCTGCCGAGAAATGCGTCAAACAAGCTGTTGAGGCGGGTGCTGAGAGATCAGATAAAGAAAGAGCTGTCAGCTCGAAGTAGAATGTGAAGTAGCTGGCTCCCTGCCTTGCTTCCTGGCATTCTAGCTTTGAGCTGGGAATGCCATCGATAATATTGTAAAGTTAGCAAACCTTATTCTTTTTAAGAACAAAATTAGGTCGGCTGTTGGCCCTTCTTGCAAGGGTCCAACCTCGTAGATCATCATGCAAAATAGAGTTAACATCAAATCTACACAAGACAAACTGTCATCGATGATGATGCATAATGTTTTTTCTTGTTTGGAAAAGGGTTGGGGGGGGGGGGGGGTGGTAACACTTGGATACTGTGGGAAAACATGTGAAATCAAAATAACGTGCTTGCTGCTCTTATTGATCATCCCATGAGTCCATAGCCCTTTTTATTGGATGCAGCATGAGTACATTCCTTAATAATCATAATTAACAATTGAAGATCATATCTTAGCTAATTCAAGGGTGTCCTTGCCATCATGAGCCTTCCTATAGAAATGGAGGGTATAATCGGAGTACAACACGTTCTTGTACTTCGGCTTCTCTCCAGCGTTGTCCAGCACTTCCGTGAGAGGCCCGATCACCTCACTTGGCTTTGGGTTGATAAACAGGGGAATTGAGATCCTGTCAGCAGTTGCATTGGCAATGACCCGGTGCTCGATGCTCTTGTACTTGCCATTGCTCAAGATCTGCAGGGCATCCCCCATGTTGATCACGAGGGCCCCATTGATCGGAGGAACGTGGACCCAACTCTGCCCATCGGGTGCTCTGACATAAAGGCCCCCAATGTCGTCCTGCAGGAGGATGGTGAAGGTGGACACATCTGAGTGTCGCCCTACTCCCACTGTTAGCTCTGGTTTAGGACACTTGGGGTAGTAGTTGAGGTTAATTCGCAGAGAACCTGTAAGAAGTGACCATTTTTTCTCGTCGATTACATCGATGTTCAACCCCTTCATCAGCACTTGCACGAGAGGCTTTATCACAACCTCACACTTTCTCATGTAATCTAGAAGTTGGTCCCTAGTTGGTAACACAATGTCAATACATATGCATATATTAGTTTAGTTATCAGCAGCTTTGTTAATTGGAACAGGTACGGGTGTCCCATACAAATACATATTCAAGGGTCAAACTCAGCTATTTTGGAGATAATTTGCAGATTTTCAATGTAATTGAAGTGTCAAGTGTCATACCCTTGTCTGATTGTTGAGGGTCGATATAGGTGCGGTGGGGTAAAATTTAAAGTTGGAGTAACATAGATCAGCAGTCATGAATGCATGGTCTTCATCCTAATAATGAACGGGGACATCAATATCGGTGGTCAAGGCTGCAATTTATGATGCTAACATATTCTATGCATTTACCATATGTTATATTGTGGAGCCAGGTGGATAGGAGAATCGTCCACCCGGGAGGTTTGGTCACTAACATGATATAATATAACGTGCATGCATTTACGCAGTATTCTAAAATCAATCCGTAAATCTTTTATGAATGAATGGAGGGAGTATAATGAATATACCTACAAGCAGGAGGCCAAATAGCAAGAGCCTCATCATCAGAAACATAGAAGAGACTAAGGTAATCCTTCCATTCCATTGCATTCTCTGCCTCAGGAATAAAACTGGTACTCAGCCTGACATGGTTACTGGGTGAATTCTCCTTGAAATACTTCCTCTTCTCCTCCGGTGGCAACCCGAAGAATGCCAGGGTGGCTTCCTTTACATTCTCAAGGGTCTCGAGGGGGACCCCGTGGTTGATGATCTGAAAAAACCCCCACTTCTCAGCAGCATCACAGATGGCTTTCACCACTGTAGGATCATCCCACTTGGACATGTCGATGATGGGTATCGACAAGTCCTGCAGTACCTGCATGCTGGAAGACCTCTCTGATTGCGGCTGCACGTATCGCTTAGGGAGGTGGTTCAAACCCATCTCTGATAGACCCTTCACCCCATGCCCTTCTTTTATCACAAACTCTGTCAGTCCTGCTTCTTCCTCTGATAATCTCATCTCCTGAGCCATTTTGTGGTATTTTCCTTTGTGCAAATGCTGATGCGAGTAATTAGGCTAATCATTCAGCTAATAATATTTATAAGCAAATATCGCAGTAAGGAATTAGGTGAGCAGATTTTTAAGGAAAGAAAAGATGTGATAGCTAGAGCTTAATTATCAAAATTATGCTTCAATCTCGAAGGAAATAATCAAGTCATATATGGGTTTCCTATCATGCAAGAACAATACGTGCATCTATGTTGCTAATTTGACAGAAATTAAAGCGGATATGGTATTAGCAATCAGTAACCTCCTTGGGAGATTTAAATACGGGAAGGGTGAGTTTCCAAGTGAATGCTTCTGAGTAACTGGTATTAATTAGGCAATATGAGTTTCATTCTAATTGCATTGCAGAGGCTAAGGGTAAAAACGATAAACGTGCTAAATCAAGGTTTTTTTTTTGGGGGGGGGGGGGGTTGATCCATTTGAACGACGTATCTGCATTTTCAGCCTGAGTTCCAGTTTTTGGAACTCAGGCCTGCCACTTCAGCAGAGTTCCGCTTGCATTTTATTCAGTTTTTCAGCCACTGGAACTTATTTTAAGGCAGTTAAATTAATGATTAGACTAAAATGATACTTGAAAGATCAATCTAATAGAAATAATTTCACAGAGCAACTAGACAAACACGTAAATGAAACAACAATTCGCACTCTAAAAACAAGAAGATTTTCAAATTAAGACTTCCAATTTTCATTTTCAGTATCGAACTTCAATCTTTTCTCAAGTAATTACAACAGCAAGATTGCAGCTTTGAAATCTAAACCCAGAATCGAAAATGCATTCCAGTGCGACAAAATCATCAACAAAAGGACCAACGCATTGAATTAGGGATGGCAATGGGGCGGGTACGGTGCGGTTGAGTCGTACCCACATCCATACCCATTTTCGAAAATTGTACCCCTACCCATTCCCGTACCCGTACCCATTGGGTATTAAAAAATAAAATTCATACCCATACCCACTGGGGTTTTGCTGGTTTGCGGGTTTTATTCGGGTTCACATAGAGAATGAAAATTAATACACACATGCAATCCATATCAAAGTACGATATATATTTGTATCTTTATAAGATTGCAAAGTTGTGATATTTTGAGAATATACTATTTAAAAATGTGAAATCAAGTACATTATTGACTAATTTTTTTGTTAGAAGGGTTTCTATAGAACTTAAATGGAAAAACGTTAATCCAAACCCATTTGCATACTCGTTTTCTAATACCCGCCCCATACCCACTAAAAACCCATTTTCACCATTCATTTGGGTTTAAAATGGGGTGGGTTTGACAGATTTGAAAGGGGTACGGGTTTTATGGTCATCCCTAGTTGATCTATTATCACACCAAGTATGAGATTGACATATTAACAGCAGCACATCAACTTAAATTCACCATAGCTGGAGCAAATGCAGCTACTGAGAATTTGCGATTGAATCAAAGAAAGCAAAATTAAACCCTAACTTGGCAACACTTCACCTGAATTGTAGTGGGAGGAGACACAGACAGAGACATGGAAACGGCGGACGCTAGGGTTTGGTGATTACTATTTAGAGCAGTCAGCATGAATGAAGAGAGAGAGAGGAGCTGCCACACACTCATCAAAACGCATCACCCCATGTGTAATGTCCATGTGAAGCTGCGTTTTGGCCCCAGAAAAAGACCCCCCCAAAAAAAAAATACTCGCAGGACGGAACTGTGCAGAGTTCCGTCTCCCAGTCTACTCCACGCTTGTCGCGTGCTGGAGTCAATGCGTGTCACAGGCGGGCCCCGGCCCTGACACGGGTGGAGTAAGTTGCGAATGCCCTTAGATTTACAAAAAATAGTTATTATTTTTATAGTTTGTGATCAACAAACATATTTATAATAATCACCAATCTGCCTTTCATGATCACTATATAAATAAAATTATATATTTTAACGTCGATGATAGAGACAATCACCAAACCATATATTCCTCTCATGATCAACGCCTACAAGAAAATCTATTGGCATAAAAGATGGGGTACCAAGTGGCCTAGTGAAGAGTCCATTTCCTAATAATTCTTCGTTGAGGCAAAGAGGCCAGTGGTGTAGTTGAGCGTTGAGGAGGGAACGAATGAATGAAGTGGAGTGAATGAATGAATGCATAACCCCATACATATGTTAGATTTATAAAAAATAGTTATCATTTTTATTTGTATTGAGATTTTGGAACCAGACAATAAGTCAACGATGAGGGGGCAATGTGAGGAGTACAAATGTCAATATCCTATGATTTTAAGCTGCATAGTAGATATAGATAGTATATAACAATAAGTGAGGTTATTAGATGAAAATAACCCATAACTTAATCAATATAAACATTATCTGCCCAATCTTTTTTGCCCTCAATTAATTATTTCACACTTCTTTCCAACTTTATCTTTTATGAGCTCAATATTCATAAAATCGTATTGTTTATATATATATGTATATATATATATATATCTATATATATATATATATATATATATATATATATATATATATATATATATATATATATGGGGTAGCTTAGGTAGAATGAGTTGGTCCCAGAGATGAGTAGAATGACTGAATGAGGTCATGGAAGTACTGTCAGTATATCATCCAGAATTGATCACCAAACGAACTATAAATAATTATTGAAACTAAAACTATTAATCACTAATTAATATTACAAGTAGATACGTATATTATTCTTTTTAGTGAAAGTAAAGCTTAAATGCATCAAAAATAAAGCTCTAATAACTATAATTGAGTGTATGGTTCGTGATCAACGAATGTGTTTTCAATAATCGTCATCTATAGATCAATTGATCACTGAACATAATTCTGACTATCACTAAATTTAAATCTATTGATCACTAACTAATATCATAAACCAAAATAGGTATGATAATTTTTGCTGAAATCAAAGCTGAAATTGCAACAAATGAAGCTCACCTAATTACAAATTGAATGTATAGTTTGTGATCAACAAACGTATTTATAATAATCACCAATCCGCCTTTCACGATCACTATAGGTCCTGTTAGGTAAACAGCTGTTAGCTGTTTGTATTAGCTGTTAGCTGTTAGCTGTTTAAATTAGCTGTTTATAAAAAAAGTGTTTGATAAAATTAGCTGTTTTTAAAAAACATATTCAGTAAAATTTCATTTGTGCCCATATCTTTAAATTGCTTTTTAATTAAAAATAATTTTTTCATTTACTAGTTATTTATTTTCTTCGAAAAAGAATTAAATTGAAGTCATAGCATACAAATTAACTTTATTGATAAAACCTAATTTGTTACTAGTTGTAGATAATTTGTATTCTTATCAATCTTTTTTTTTTTTTCCTTTTCAACTTGTGTATATCTATCTACATGATAATTGTGTCGTAAAATATTATTTTATTATTTGCTACATATTTTATTATTATGAATCGAAATTTATATATTCGAATGATTTAATCTTGGATAGATTAAATTTAAATAATACACAATATCAAATATCACTACAAAAGGTTAATGGCATATGCTGTAATTTTTTCAAACTCTTGAGTGGTTATGTCATTTTCATAAACAGTTATTCTCAAAAGGCTACTGGAAAAAGCCTTTTGAGAAAGAGCTTTTTGGGTCCAAATTGCTCTTCAACCAAACACCAATTTAGCTATTTTGAAAATTTCTCCAAAAAGCTCTTGCAACCAAACATCCCAATACTTTTCTTTTTAAACAAATAATAGATGATGATGATGATGATGATGATAATAATAATAATAATAGTGTGGCCCAACCACCAGTATTCTTTTTTTATATATATAAAAAAATATGAACACAGTGTTTAGCCAAGTGGTTAAGATTGAGGTCCTGCGTACATTAAGGCGCAGACTCGATTCCTCCTTTCTCCCATTGTATTGTACTGTCTTCATGACTCATTTAAACCAAAAAAAGAAAAAAGAAAAATACTGATCTTCTGTTTGCCCCTCTCTAAGTGATTATTCTTTCCAACCTTTGCAAATGGGACACTTAACAGCATCTTCAGAAACATTTTCAAATTGAAGCATGGGTTAGTCTGCCCTGAATTGTACGATAGTCTGATAGATGTTGATAATGATGAAGCACTAAAATTTTGATATAATAATGACGCACCAGAAATGTTGGGTGATTAATTGTTTGTTCATGGATCTAAGATTAATTACTTACGAAAAATATCTCGAGTCATAGCAGATTATCATTGTGTTAAGTTATTTTTGCAGTATTATGGCTAATCGGATTGTTAATCTCCGGGAAAAAAGTCAAAAACAAGCAGCGAAGTTGGGCCCATCGACTATTAAAAGGACCTTTAACACAATCCAAGTTGAGGAGCCCAATCAATGGACTAATTTTGCCACGCCTTAACGTCAATGCTTTTCTCAAGTCCCAAGTCTCCCAATGGATGTTTCTTTGCATAGAATTTCATATTTGAGTTATGTAAAAACAAAATATTTTTTTTTTAAATGAGCTACGAAGGTAGTACAATACAATGGAGGACGAAAAATTGAACCTAAGACCTAATATACTTAGGACCTCAATCTTAACCACTTGGATAAGATCTCATCGGTTAACGGAATAATATATCAAGAAGGTTGTACCTCTTATGAGGGGAATGTATATCGTACATTTAAAAGTGTGTACTCCCACTTGCTATGTATATATATATTTGTCTAGCGTGCATTTGTCATATAAATAACTTTTAATATGTGGCACTAACATGATTTGTAGGAGTATAGACTCTTAAAAATATAACATAGGTTTTGTCTTATGAGCTTATAATTAACTCAACTTTGATCAATGAACAATAAAATTATATGTATATATATTTAGATCTAAAGTGAGTGTAAATGAGGCGGTTATGACATATGTCTATAAAATGTTTATTAAAATTTTTTTAAATAAAAATTAAAACAATATGTGATTCAAAGTTTTCATAATAAATAATGTATTTTCAGCTATTTCTATGAAAAGAAAAAAATATATTACTAATATATTAATAGTGTTATTTCTAAAAAATTATATAATAAGATTAATTATAATATCTCTAAAATATTTTACCCAAAATTTTAAAATAAACTATCCTAACAAATTTGAAATAATTTTTTCTTCACCTAGAGTCTAAAATATAAAAAACAAAAAATTTCAATGTGGAGTTAATGCTTTGCATTCCCTAATTAATGTTTTGAACTATATAAAATTCGAAAATTAAAACTTTATTTTGTCTTATTATATTTAAAATATGAACTATTATGTTGACCATGAAATGGTACTTTTTTGTTTGAAAAAAAAAATAGAAGATTTCATCATCTTTCTTTTTTTTTTAATAATTTAGTCGTCTATTTTTTCACTTCTAAGATTGGGATTTTTTTCCCATCAATGTTTTTGTTTTGTCATAACACAATAAAATTAAGAAAAAAGTTTTTTCTATCTATGAATTGTATGTATATTTTTTAATTTGAAAGGATAAATAGGAAATATTTAGTTTAAAACTGTAACTCTTGAAATCATTATTTCTCGAAATTGATATATACATACCCGCCTCTTTCAAATCAATCGAAAAGTCCTTACTTAACTTAAGTTAATTTTGAATTCTACTTAATTGGATATTA
Source organism: Carnegiea gigantea (assembly GCA_029747015.1). Classification (NCBI taxonomy): domain Eukaryota; kingdom Viridiplantae; phylum Streptophyta; class Magnoliopsida; order Caryophyllales; family Cactaceae; genus Carnegiea; species Carnegiea gigantea. The sequence continues at coordinate 627,418 of JAKOGI010000316.1, forward strand.
AGCACGAAGAAATTTTTGTCTGTTTTGGAAGTACGTTTCAATAGAAATTAAAACTTTTTTTAAATGACATCTCTAGTTCAATACTTAACTTGATTGATTTGTTGAAACCTAAGATAACTTATAGACATAAGAAAATTTCTACCAATTAATTTAGTTTGTATAGAAAACTATCTATTGGCATAAAAGAAAAACATCCAATGCTTCGCTGAAATTGTGATTAAAAAATCCTATTTTTCTTTTTTCTATATGGAAAAAAATCAATGTATTGTTATTTGATATTTTGGAAATAAGCTAAATAATTTATTTTTTATGACCAAAAATTACAAAGAACTTTATTGAGGTCTAGTTCGGGATGAAATATAGAATATTCTAGTTACAAGAGTTCCTTTTCACATTTCAAAAGAACATAAACTACCTGAAAGTCCATTGAAAAATGAAAGCAGTACCATAAAATTAAGTTCAAATATGTAGTATATTTTATTATGAGATATGAAAAAGAAATGTTTCAATTTTGATTTTTTATTTATCAATTTGAACGTTTCGGAAAAAACATTGCATTGAATTAACTCCTCCAATCTGGCGATTGACTAAAAAGAGCTATCATGATTTCAAAGAAGTCGCCGCTATTGTGAAATTGGTAGACACGCTGCTCTTAGGAAGCAGTGCGAGAGCATCTCAGTTCGAGTCCCAGTGGCGGCATGCCATCGTACAAATTCTCAAAAGGATTCAATAGGTCTGTAATGAATAAAGAAATAAATTAAAATTTTGATTTCCATTTCCAAATTTGTAATTGAAGGATTTCTTTTTTTTAATGATATTTTTGACTTTAGATCACACTTTAACTCATATTTCCTTTTCAATAGTTTCTATTGTAATTACACTTCAGTTGATAACTTTATTAGTCAATGAGATAGTAGGACTATATGATTCATTGAAAAAAGGCATGATAATTATTTTTTTTTGTCTAACAGGATTATTAATTACTCATTGGATTTATTGAAAATATTGTCCATTAAGTGATCTATATGAATCATTAATTTTCCTTTATTGGAGTTTCTACATTATTCATATGATTCTCTATTTTTTTAAAAAAATAATAATTTAAGTGCAATAATCGCGCCAAGTGCTATTTTTACCCAAGGGTTTGCTATTTCGGGTCTCTTAACGGAAATGCATCAATCTATAATATTTGTACCCGTCCTTCAATCTCAGTGGTTGATGATGCATGTAAATATGATGGTCTTGAGTTATGCAGCTCTTTTATGCGGATCATTATATAGCACTTTTAATCATTACATTTCAAAAAACTATTAAAAAAAGATATAGTAAGGATTTTTGATAAAAGAAAACATTTATTAAATTCTTCGGTGAGATTCAATACATGAATGAAAAAGGCAATATTTTACAAAGCGCTTCTCCCTTTTCGGTTCGAAATTATTACAGGTCTCGGTTGATTGAACAACTGGATCATTAGGGTTATTGTGTTATTAGTCTAGGATTTATCTTTTTAACCATATGTATTCTTTTACGAGCAGTATGGGTCAATGAGGCATGGAGATCATATTGGAATTGGGATCTAAAGGAAACTTAATTGGGCATTTATTACTTGGACTATATTTGCAATTTATTTACATATTCGAACGAATAAAAATTTACAGAGTGTCGATTCTGCAATTGTGGCTTTTATAGTTTTCTTATAATTTGGATATATTATTTTGGGGTCAACCTATTAGAAATGGGGCTATATAGTTATGGTTCATTTATATTAACGCTTAATTAAATTAAAGAAAGAGTCTTACGAATCTAAACGTAGGAGAGGACATAAGCAAGTTTTTTATAACCAGGCGAGAACCTTTTAAAGAAAGTTTTAAATAGTTCTAGCAAACGTCAAATATGAATTGACTGATTTTAATTTCAATTCAGTCTTTCTTCTTTTTGACTTTATTTATGTAAAGAAGAGGAAAGACTTATTTTTTCATTTTTTTTTCATTTAATGAAATGAAAAGGAAAACTATCTATTAAAAAAAATTGTATAAAATAGCTTCCATCTTCTCCATCAATAGTGAGAGAACGAAGTTTGGGTAAATGCCAATACCTATTATTGGAAGAAAGATAGAAGTTGAAACAAATAACTTGTACGGTCCAAAATAAAAAAAAGAGTTTGGAATATTAAATACCTTATATAGCCATGGAACATTTGACGCAACATAGATAACGGATAAATAGGAGTTAATATCATTCCAATTGCCATTCCCAAAATAATAAATATTTTGGTTAGTAAAAGATATTTTTGGGCGGTAATTATTCCACAAGATACTATTAATTTTGCGATGAAACCACTCATGCCCGCTAACGCAAGAAATGCCAGTGAAAAGCTATTGAAAAGGGTGAATATTTTTGGCATTGGAATAGCTATTCCACCCATTTCGTCGAGATAAACAAGACATATTCTATCGTCACTAGTTCTCACTAAGAAAAAAAGTGCAGCACCAACAAAGCCATGAGAGATTATTTGTAAAATAGCTCTATTAAGTCCCGTATCAGTTATAGAACTAATTCCTACAATTATGAAACCTATGTGAGATACAGAGGAATAGGCTATTCTTTTTTTAAAACTACGTTGTCCGAGAGATGTTGAAACTACATAGATTATTTGTATTATGCCCATTATTATTAACCAAGGAGAAAATCGAAAATGAGCATGGGATAATAGTTCCATATTGATACGAAACAATTCATATGCTCCCATTTTTAATGAGATTCCCGCTAGAAGCATACAAGTACTGTAATGTGCTTCTCATAGGTATCTGGTAACTATGTATGTAAAGGAATAATCGGTAATTTTACAGCAAATGTAATAAAAAATTCAATATAGAATATTATTTCTAATGCCAGAGAATACGATTGATTAAATAATATTTCAAAATTGAATGTTGGTTCGTTGGAACCATATAAACCAACACCCAGAGCTCCCATTAATAGAAAAATGGAACCCCCTTTAGTATACAAAATAAACTTAGCAGCTTCATAGAGACGTTTCTTTCCTCCCTACATAGATAAAAGTAGATAAATATAAATTAATTTTAATTCCCACATTATGAAAAAAGATAAAAGGTCTCAGGATGAAAACGATCCTATTTGACCACTGTACATTGCTAACATAAGGAAATAGAATAATAGAGAATCTCGAGTAACCGGCTAAGCCGCTAAAGTAGCTAAAGTGGTGATGAATCCCGTCAGTAAAAAGGGTCCTATCGAAAGTCCATATATTCCTAATCTCTAGTGAAAATTAAAAAAATAGATCCATTTATAATCTTCTGCCAGTTGGATTAATGGATCGTCTGGCTAAAAATGATAGCAGAATGCATAGATTGTTAGAATTAGCTCTAACATTGAAATACATACAGTATACCATCGGATAACCTTATTTCCTCTTTGAGGAAGAAAGAAAATAAAAGAACCTACAAATATGGATAAAACTACAATTGTAGTTAACTAAGGAAAATAATCCATGGTAAAGACAAGGTACACTTGAGCCCAAAAAAAAAACCCGTACCCGAAATTTATTTAATTAGGATACGGTATAGGTTTTTATCAGTTAAAAAAAAATCCAAAATAGAATAGAATGGATTCAAGTGGACTTTTTCAATCTGAAAACTAAAGAGGACATAAACTCTAATACTCCAAAAATTCCACTATTAGGCGGGATGTGAAGGGTCAGATGTAGCAATTTTATCTTTGAGTTACAAAATCATACAGAGATTGATTCCGATTGACCCTAAATTTAAAACCGCAGACTACCTACTTAATTACTATACAGAAACGGAGTAGATGAAACTAAAGCATTTTGCTATAGACCATATAATTCTAGCTGAAAAAATAGTCCAAACTTACCTTTTAAAATTGAAGAGGGCATATTGTTGATTTTTCAAAAGAGAAAAAAATTGACAAAGGTCTTGTTTGGCAAACAGGTATTAGTTGTTTGCATCAGCTATTATTTTTTGACTTGGTCAAACAGTTAATTTTGATCTAGAAAAACCATTAAAAGTTATTTGCCAAACCTGCACAAGATAGGCTTTATAATATATATTTTTCTTCGATGATAACCCTTTATTTATATTTTTTTTAACCATAAATAATGATCGAATTCATTAATTGAAAGCCTTATGACATCTATAATAGGTTTCATATATATCCAAAGAGCACACCACTAAAATTACAAATAAATCATTCTCCGAAGAAAATTAATTAAAACACTTCTTAGGGCCTGTTCTTTTCGTGGGTAAATAGGGTTGGTAAAAGGGTGAAGTAGGTTGAAGTAGGTTGAGGTGGGTTGAGGTAGGTTGAAGTTGATAATTTTTTTTTGAGGTGAGTTGAAATAGGTTGAAGTAGATTGAAGTGGGTTGATGTTGGTTGAAGTGGGTTGAAGTTGATATATTTTTTATGTGGTGGGTTAAAGTGGGTTAAAATAATAAGAATGTAACTAATGTGTGATAATTTATGAAGTTATCGAAATTTTGTGAAATTTTTGTTTATTCTTTTTTATTTTTTATTTTTTATTTTTCTTTTTTTATTTTTTATTTTTTATTTTTTAATTGTTCATTTTTAATTTTTAATTTTTAATTTTTCGTTTTTAATTTTTAATTTTTTAATTTTTTATTTTTCATTTTTTATTTTTCATTTTGTATTTTGTATTTTTATTTTGTATTTTTTATTTTTTTATTTTTCATTTTTCATTTTTCATTTTTCATTTTTCATTTTTCATTTTTCATTTTTTCATTTTTTCATTTTTTCATTTTTCATTTTTTATTTTTTCATTTTTTCATTTTTTATTTTTTATTTTCTTTTTTCTTTTTTCTTTTTTCTTTTTTCTTTTTTATTTTTTTCTTTTTTCTTTTTTATTTGTAGTTTTTATTTTTATTTTTAAATTTTTATTTCTTATTTTTTATTTCTTGTTTTTTATTTTTTATTTTTATTTTTATTTTTTATTTTTTAATTTCTTGGTTCTTATTTTTATTTTTTAATTTTTTATTTTGTAATTTTTATTTTTATAATTTTTAATTTTTAATTTTTAATTTTTTATTCAAAAAATAAAAATTAAAATTAAAAAATAAAAATTAAAAAGTAAAAAATAAAATAAACAACGTAAAAAATAGAAAATAAAAAATAAAAAAAGAAAAAAGAAAAAAGAAATAAAAGTTAAAAAATAAAAAAATAAAAAAATAAAAAAAAAACTAAAACTAAAACTAAAAAATAAGAAATAAAAAATAAAAATAAAAAATAAAAAATAAAAAAATAGAAAATAAACAATAACAAATAAAAAATAAAAAAGAATGAACAAAAATTTCACAAAATTTCGATAACTTCATAAATTATCACTCATTAGTTACATTCTCATTATTTCAATCTACTTCAATCCACCTCATACAAAATATACTAACTTCAACGCACTTCAACCTACATCAACCCACTTCAATCTAGTTCAACCTATTTCAACCCACCTCAAAAAAAAAATATCAACTTCAGCCTACCTCAACCAACCTCAACCTACTTCAACCGACTTCACCCTTTTCCCCACCCAATGTACTCACGAAAACAACAGGCCCTAAATCCCATATGATACTTTACAAATTATTAAAATTATGAAGGGGGTGGGTTGAAGTTGGTTGAAGTTGGTTGAAGTTGGTATTTTTTTTTTCAAATGGAGTGAAAGAGGTTGAAGTAGGTTGAAGTGGGTTGAAGTTGGTAAATGTGGATTGACCCACGAAAAGAACAGGCCCTTAATACTCTATTTCCACTCAATCGTTATTTTATGATAAAACCTTAATTGAACAAACTGATCCCAAAAGCTTGTATAACTTACATACAAGAAAAGTTACTTACTATTATAATCCATACTCAAAGAATTGATAACCTGCAGAACCATATTGTAACCAATCAACCATTTGATTCCAAGCAATTAGTGTGGACTACACAATGTCAGAAAAAAACACAAAAAAGATGTTAATGGCGGAAATATTGTTCAATGCATTTGAGGCACCCCCATATTATTTTGAATAGCTTCACTAGAGTATACAACAATAATGTAATAATAATATCTTGTTTTTGAGATAGGATCGGCCCAGCTTTTAAAGTGACCGAACTTTTAATTATTCCTTAGAATTTAATACAGTTACCTGAACCTAACATATATTATTGTGCTGATTTTAGATCCCTTAATGCTATGTTCATCGCAATTTAAACTTCTCATTCCTAGGTGAAAGGGGATTAACAAATAAAAAGATTATATTAACACTAAATAATATTACCAGAAATAAATGAAGCTGGTCATGAGGATAGGAATAAAGAAAAAGAAGAGGCCGTGCCATATAATTAGAATGGGTGAATACTAGAGGCGTATTTGAAGGTAATGATTTCTATAAAGCTGTTAGCTGTTTGAGTTAGTTGTTTGAATTAATTATTTGTTGAAAAGTCGTTTGGTAAAATTAGCTGTTTCTGATAAAGTTGTGAGACAAAAAGTTAATTCTGTAAAACGCTCTTCTAAAAAGCTCATGGAATTAGCTTTTTCAAAGTAGTTTTTTAGACCTAAACAGCTCTCCTAAAAAGTCTTTTCATCAAACATCCAAATTAGCTTTTGTACTTGATCAAACAGCTAATTTTGATCAAAAAAACCTCTTTTTTACCAAAAAACTCTTTAAAAAGCTGCTTATCAAACACTCCCAAATATGTCTAGATCATCCCTATGACGATTAGTAAATTTGTCGTGATGTGGTTTGATATTCGAAGATAGAAACTGATTGTATGTGACAAGATTGGGGGGTTGCAAACGTACAGTATTATATTTGATTTGATCGCAAGATCCACTATTGCCATTATCACGGGTTGCTCATTAGCTGCAACTTTCTTCATCATTCGCACAAGAATGACAATATAGCTGTGTATAAATACAAGAATTACAGGTTCTGAAATGCTCAATTTCACGAAATAATGTCCCAACACCTCGATCCAATGTTATGTTGCTGACTTTTTCATATGATCATGCGATGTATTCAAGTTAAGTTTTGTCAAAATTCGTCAAAGATGGCATATTTTAACCTTCTTTTTCCTATAAATTTAATTGAATTTTAAATGTTAAAAAATATATTTATAAATCATTATAAAAATAGTTTAGATTATACTTCATAGATTTTTTTTTAATTCATTACATTTTTTAAAATCGATGGTCAATATATATTTCCTTTGACCTGTTTTGAAACTTTAATAAAACAGAGAGAGTATATCAATACGTATTTAAACAAATTATGGAGGGATACGCTAAAGAGATCTGTTCACATGTGATGTGAACATAAAGAAACCCTTGTTTGGCAACTTTTGGATAGATGTAATCATGATCATAATAACAATGACAATAATAAAGTCCCCCACCGCTCATGCCTAGGCAACGCCACTACCCCCAATCTCCACCTGATCTACATTAGTGTGTCATATGGTAGTCCACTTTGGCCACACTTATATACAAAATAAAGCCACCCATCATGGAGCGAAGTGCTAAACTTCACATTTCAAATTAAAGCTTGCCTGCTTAAATAGCTCTGGTATCTCCTCTATCCCTAACCCTAATCCTAACCTGACCCTAACCCATTTGCAAATTAAACATGGGAAGAAGAACATGGTATGCTAATACTACTCAAGTATGCATAATGATGTTACTGGTGGCGTTGGTGATGGTACAAGTGAAGTCGGCAAGTTCGGATATAAACAAAGATAGAGCAAAGTGCGCTGGACCTTAGTTGGTCTCGCTACATGTCTTCCCTACGTAGGAGGCCGTGCCAAGGCTCCCACACCGGACTGTTGCACCGACCTTATCAGGGACAGCGAGAAGTGTTTGTGTCTCTTAATCAAGGATAGGAATGATCCTAAACTTGGTTTGAAGATCAATACCGCCTTAGCACTTACCCTCCCTCGTACTTGTCATGCCCCTATTAACGTCTCTGAATGCCCAGGTACACGTACATCTCAACCAATAAAGTATATATGAGTTGTTTCTTAACCGAGACTTGTTTTATTTGGCCTTAGTAATTCTCCATTTCACTGGAATCGAGCTACTATTGGCCCAATAACTAATAAGGGATAAAGCTCTCCTATCACAGATTTTTTTCAATCACGAAACTCAAACCCGAGATCTTGTTTAAAGAGAATAAATGTCAAACCATTTAAACCAGAATGTGTTGATAATCGAGACTTATTTAGATACAGTGAAATTTGACTAATATTAATACATATTTTGGGAATCATTGATGGGTATGTTGAAAATCAACAAAATTAGATGAATTATGATTGATATATGAATTTAATTGGTGTCATCAATGCAACAATTTTGCACTTGGCACCCAATGATCCAGATGTAAAGGTTTTCAATGATTTTGCAAAAGCTACAGCTAGGAATGGCAGTGGGGCGGGGAATCCCTACTCCGCGTTGGCGAAAAATCTCCATCCCCAATAGGGATGGGGACATAAATAAATCCCCGAGTGGGGATGGGGACGAGGATGGGGCGAAAATTTACCCCGTACTCGTCCCCACTTTCCTGCTCAAGGAAATATCCATATCCCCATTCCTGTTTCCCCATCCCCAATTGGAAAAAAAATCTCCATCCCCATCCCTGCATATTAATTTAAAATTAAATATGAGTCTTTTATTTGTGAACATAATACTAATGTTATATCGATACATTAAGTTTAAAAAATCGTAGATTGTATGGAATTATTTTGTGTAATTTGTGCATTACTATACTTATATTTTATGAACTTGTTAAATTTTAATTTTCGTTAGATTATAAATTTTAATAAATTTTATTAGAATTATGTTGCATGTAGCTTACTCCGCGAAAGCGGGACCCACATTGGGAGGAGTAGTTATTGTTGCATGGAGCTTACAAGAGATTATTGTACAATTAATTGGATTAGGATTTAGGGATGACAAATTGGGCTTTCAATCAAGACTTGTAATATAGCTATCACAGAAGATGAGAAAAAATAATGGATAAAAATTCTCGTTGGGACCCCATCGGAAATTAGATCCCCACTGGAGAAGAGGACGGAGGGACATTTTTTCTCCGCAATGGGGAATGGGGCGGGGACGGGGGACAAAGATCATAGCGGGAACGGGGACGGGGAATATGCCCCCTTCCCCAACCCACCCTGTAGCCATCCCTAACTGCAGCTGCTCCAACCAACGCTGCTACTACTGCTCCAGCTACAACAGGTAATTTAATTAGTTAATTTTTGGTATCATTACTCAATCAATTTGAGATAGTTGGTTATATATGTTTAATTTTGTAATTAATATAATTAATATAATTTACAGATAGCGGCTCTGGATCTCTGCCGGTCGGGGAAGCGGAAAGCTCACAAGTGATGGTGGGAAGGGCAACAAGGGACTGTTGTATGGAGTCTTGCTTTGTTGTTATGTTGTATTTTACCATGTCATCCTCTAGAATTCATCACATTAATTTCATCCTTCTACATTTTCAACTTATTATTAAGATATTTATTTTTCAACTTAATAATAATAATAATAATTATTATTATTATTATTATTATTATCATCATCATCATCATCTCTAGTGGAGAGTACTGTCATGTTGTGTGTGTTTATTATCTTTCTAGTATTAGTTATTTTGGGAGTTATTGTGATTTCTGACACTCAGAGAATCTAGATGTGTACTTGTATGTTAGCAATAATATTTCTTATTGAAAGTACAAGCAAGATATGGCGGAAATTCAATTTTTATACATATATAGCAGTATTTTTAGTATATCAGTATATGTATCTTTTTTAGGTAAAGTAGTGAAATGGTAGTCTCAAAATTCTTATACTGACTTATCCTTTTTAATATACTAGGATGTGAGGGATGGATCAGACTATCAATGTACTTAATCAATAATGTTGTTTTCATTGTTAATTAAAATTAATTAGTTTTATTAGCTAAATACTTTCTATCTACTGCTTTTTTTTATATTTATGTATGTCCCATTTTTTCATACGATAGTAAACATCTATTAATAACATTTCTAAGTCATTGATCAGGAGAGAATGAAAAATCTTACAGGGTGAAAAAAAAAAAAAAAACTGTTGTATATATATTAAAAGATAAAATAAAACAAATATAGTTAATATCCTAACCAATAGAGTTACGGTACTTGATAAAAATATAAAGAATCACTCAGATAGATTGAGCCACACCGAAATTAGAGCAATGATGATTACTTGTGGCAATTTTATATTTATTAATTAGAAAATTACAGGTAAACTTCTCTTCGTTGGTAAAGATTGACTCATCAAGTTGTCATCTTGCCTAACACTTGACACTTGATTGTAACTACTAAAACCATTGTAATTTTAGCCATCTAAGATGTAAACTTAAACCAAATCAAGGCAACAAATTTCATCTTAACTAATGATGACCCTGGTCATTATTCTTCAAATAAATAGAAATGTATTTTTCCAATGTACAAACATAAATTTTTTTGAAAATTAAAAGCTTTTTTTCTTCTTTTGAAATAAAGCTACACTACAACAATTTAGGCAACCATTCTAACAAAGGCTCAATCAAATATTATCCCCATTAATGATTAGACCAAAGTTAAAATGTATCATTGAATCTCATTAATGGAGACGATAAAGAGTGGATCATGTCTTCAAGGAGGCCAATCAAGTAACAAATAAGATGAATCACATATTCACATAATCATACTCCTTTAAAACTATAACTAAATCCACTGAGTTTAGTGAACTATTCAACCTTGGTCAATCAAAGCTCAATTCAAACTCGACTTGGCTCGGTTTCTTTCTTACAATTGACTATTTGAATTATAGCTTTCCTGGACTTCTTTTTTTTTGGGGGGTGCTTAGATATTCCCCAATGGAGACGTAGTTATAGGGGTATGACTAGGGGTGTGCAAGAAAAACCGAAACCGAAAACTAAACCGAAAAACCAAAAAAGTAAATCGAAAAACTGGTTAACCGTACCAATTTTTCAAAAAACTCGGTTTAGTTAAACGAACCGAACAAAGATTTCGGTTTCGGTTCAGTTACGATTCGGACAGTTTGAAAATTCAGTTAATTGGTGGTTAACCGAGCCAAAATTCATTTTTTTCCAAAAAATTTATACATAAAAAATAAAAAAATTATATAAGGAAGTGCACTTTTTTTTAATAATTTATGAATGGTGATCAAAATTTAATTTTTATACAATATTTCAAACATAAAAAACGAAAAATTTAGGTAAGAAAAGATACTTTTCTATTTGTTTGTGAACGGTTAATCGGTAACCGAATCGAAAAATTAGTTAACTGAATCGAAAAACCGATTAACCCACTTTTCCGATTTAATTACGGTTTGAATTTTGGATAAACCGAAATTTTCAGTTAACCGGCTATGGCTCGAAATTTTCCCAAATTGAAAAACCCGTTGACCGAAACCCACGTCAGCTGATTTTGCACAGCCCTAAGTATGACTTGAGAGGCACACAAAGACCAAGCCGCGCCTCCATACCTAACCTAATCGTTCACTCGAAGCAGCCATAGCCAGAGCTCTTCTTCTTCCTCATCATCTTTGAGGTACATTGTTCACCCAAGTTATAACTTGCCCTTTTCAATATTTCGATTTCTGCTTCTAATTTCGCCCTTAATTTCAGGATCTTGGTTTTCTTCTCTTCCCTAATCTTTTTTTTTTTCTTTCTTTACTGGGCAGTTGATTATTGTTCTTGGATTGAGTGTTTTGGGTTCAATTTTGTCGCTTTCCACTCGATAATTTTATTCTAAATTGAATCCCCTGAAACCCTAGCGATTTATCTGCTTGAGTTCTCCAGTAACTTAAGACAATTGAACAGTTCTTTGGACATTCCGATTGTTTGAAGAATTTTTCTGATGAATGCTGTTGTTTGTTTTACTGCAGATCAAACTAATCACAAGATAATGGCTCCACTGCTTTTTGAAGATATCTTTAATATTACCCGAATTGATCCTGATGGGAAGAAGTTCGACAAAGGTACAGTTTCAGTCTGCTTCATAAATTAACGAAATTATTTGAAAAAACATTGTGTTTGTTCCCCTTTACTGCTCCCTACCTTCTATATGTTGGCCTCTTATTGAATCAAAAAGGGTGATAGAAAGTTGCATTTCTGGGCATGAATTGTCGAAAGATTGAATTTTGTGGAATGTTCTAGTATGCTGTCTATGCATAGACATGTCTGGGCGTTTGAAACTGGGGATTAGAGATTTGTTTTGTCTGATGTTTGAGAAAAATTGGTTAATTAGTTGATAACTGGTTTGTTTCGTGCTGTGCAGTTTCGCGCATTGAGGCACAGAGTGACAAGTTTGATGCATACATACTGCTTGATGTGAACATTGATGTATATCCTATCAATAGGGACAAGAGATACACTATTGGCATAGCAACCACCCTGGATCTCGATGGGACTCCAGACACTGGATACTATAATCAGGTAAAGAAACTTTTCTCCTTGCTATGGTTTCCTCTTGATTGTAATGGTTGTGCATATAGTTTGTCTATAACTTGCCACAATGAATGAATAGAACAGACATTATGAGTAGATAGAGTGGGGACTGCATCACATAGACATTTGTTTCTGTATTGTACTGTCCACAATGTGATCTTCTGTTTATTATCAATCCAAAGGGATGATCATTGGGCTTTTTATATTGTAAGATTAAGCCCCTTTTCATCAACTAGGACCTGCATACAGCCGCAGAATTAGGAGGACTTATCAAAGCACTTATGCATGATAATCACTCATGTTTGGAAGTGTTTAACTTGAGAAAATATGCTTATTGAGTGCGAGGATTTTGCATTTCAATCTGTTGACTCTGCCACTTTCCCTTCATTGTTATGCTTGGAAGATCCTTCAGTTCTTGTTCCTTGATTTCAGACTACACGGGAGACGCTAGCAGACAAGTACGAGTATGTCATGCATGGGAGAACCTATCGCGTGGCTGATATTGAGGTTGATGGGCAAGAGAAGGGGTGAGTTTCTTTTACATGCTGTGTATCACTTGATTTTCAGGGTCTTACTTGCTTTTTATGCATCACTGTATTGAAAGGTTAACATGTAGCAATAATCAACAGCTTATCTACCTAGGTTAATCTCAACATTGCTTATGTTTGGTTTTCAGGGAGATTTATGTTTCATATGGTGGGCTGCTAATGTTGCTGAGGGTGGACAAGAGTGTGAGTAAGCATTTTGAATTGGATCAAAGATTGTTCCTCCTCATGAAGAAAACAGAGTAGGCATTCGGGCTTGCATCACTTGGGATGACATATTATGTTGCAGAATTGTGCTAAAACAGTGTAATAAGATATGGAGGTGTGCTAAGATATTATTAGGTGTTATTCCTTATAGGAGACATTGTCATTTTAATCCTACCTAGAATTTGGCAAAATTGTATTAGTGGATCTAGCAGCAATGTTATATCCAGAATTTGACGAACTCTCTCTTGGCTCTTGCAAAGTCTTGACTGTAATTTACTTGCCAAAAGGGGGCAGTGCACCCACCCAAGCAAAAGTGAAGCCAATCGTAGGAATTGAATTCAACCTTCAGGGGTAACAAGTGGACGGGCAAGACTTAGACAGCCCCTTTCAATCGAAGGAGTTTATATGAATAATAGTTAGAACAGACAATCTAAGACTGATGCATAGTTACATATACAGCACACGAGCATAAAACTTGGGCGCAAATTTTCCCAGAAACAGGGAAACCCATATTATGAAACAGTAATCGGAGGTTTGAGATGATAATGTAAAGGCCAAAATGGGTGGATGGAAATGACGACCCTGGATAAGAACTTGTAGGAGCCTTTTGGGGGGGGGGGGGGGGAATGGGAGCCAGACGAAACAGACTAGCCCGCTAGGACCGAACTCAGGCCAACTCAGATGACTCATGATTTGCCTGGTAGTGCCCCCACGCCGGGGGGGGAGGGGGATGTGAAGAACACTCGGACTGGCCATGATCAGGGTGAGCCTAGTGGATGCATAAGGTGGTTCAAGGACTGAGCCATTGTCTCCAACTTGGCTCACTAGCTCAGCCCTTAAATTTGAATGCAAAATTGTCCGTGTCAATCATAAGTTCCAAAAATTGCGGACGATAGCACTCAATCAACCCCATTATTCTGTCACAAATCAACAACTTTGAAAAGCAATAGTGCTGAATATTTTTTTTAAAAAATCATTAAAAAATTGCACAATTATTGAATGGCTTCTGTCTCCTTTTGTTGCCGATTACTAGCTTAAATATCCAAGGCAAGGGACCAACTGGCCAATAAACGCCTAGCAAGAATGCCAAAGAAGGCTTATCAGTTATCAGCAAACAGCATATACTCTAACAGACCAATCAAAACAGCACCTAAAATACAAATCAATCAAAATTATATATGATCTCCTTGCAGTAACTGTAATATTTGCAAAAGCAATTTGAAGCCAAAATAAAATATCGATGTTGACAGATTGCATTGTACAGAGACACAGAAGCTTGCTTTACGTACAACTTCAACTAGTGTTCTTCTTCTCTGACTTGCACAGCTTGCCCACCATGGCAGCATGTCCATCTTCTTCAAAGTTTAAACCATTCAGAAACTGCATAGTTTGCCTGGCTTCGTCACCCTTCCTCAACTTCACTGTTGCTGAAGACACACCATTTCTTCGACTTGCACAGCTTGAGGGCAAAGAACCATATGATACCACCTGCTGTCATCAACCCGCTCACCAGGAAAACCGTCTTTGTGGCAATCACCATTATGAACACCAGAAACACAGATGGCACCAAGCACATTATCACCAATCCGGGTAGCCTCAATGGCACGCGAAATGGCCTCTTCAGTTCAGGCTTTTTCCTCCTCAGCCACAGGAATGCGGCAAACTCCAGCAGCATCCCGAGACTGTAAAGGAAGTTGGCTGATGAAATGATATCTGTGAAGTTCATGTACGAGACTCCAAGAGTGATCACAGTGGAAGCCAGTATCCCCACCCATGGAGTGTTGAACCATTTTGACCTCGATGCACAGAACCTAGGCAAAAACCCGATGTCTGCCATACCCAGAACCTGGAAAGCACAGCTGCTCAATTGTGCTTCAAACAGTCCAATTGCAGACAGCACTGCTCCAATCTCAATCCAAATCTTTGACCATTTCCCAACAATCATCTGTGCAGCGTCAGCCATAAACCCGGCCTCCCATAGACTCTGATCCACAGAAACAGCACCGGTGACAGCAAACAAGGGTATCAGATAAGCCAAGCAGGTGAAAATGACAGCCACAAAGAGCCCAGTTGGGAATGTTTTCTGAGGCCTATCAACTTCACCAGCAAGAGTACTGACACTGTCCCAAAAATTCAAGTTCCAAAACAATGTATTGAAGAACAAATTCCAGTCTTTCTTGACCCCCTTTTGGCCCAAACTGAGCCACCTGTGAGGGTGAATCTGAGGTATAGCAACCAAAGACATTACAATGAAGGGCAACAGCGACACGACTCCAAGAGCAACAGCAGCATAACCCACAATAGTTAACCCTGTGTAGTTCAGAAATGACAGCATCAGAGTGGATACAAATATAGCCAAGTACCTTGGCAGACCCGAACCAAAGATGGGAAACAGTTTCTTCAAGTAGTCTATGCAGAGAACTGGGAATGCAGCTATGTTGATCACACCACTCAGGAACTTCCAGGTACCCATGATGGATCCCCAGAACGGGCCAAAGGCCCGATCAGCCCATATAACGAACCCACCATCACCCGGGTACGCAGTCGAAAGCTCAGCTGTGATGAGGGCCTCAGGAATACTCCAAATGAAGGGGAATATCAGAAACCCCAACAGGGCAAACAGAGGACCCGCAGCTTGAACTGCAGGCTCCTCTCCATAAGGGCCACCCGCAACCTCAAAGTATATCAAGAAAATGAGTGGGATCAGGGTCAGCTTCTTCTGCTTGTGCTTGGCATTTGTGTTTGTTGTCATTGGAAGTACTTCTTGGTCGGAAATAACAGAATTTGATGGGGGATGGTTGGTTGATGAATCCCCATTTTGAGCACTTGGGGATGGTTCTATGGCCATACTATTTGCTTATTGGGTCTAGATTTGAGGTGAGGGTGCAAGTATATCAGATTTTGGAGAATAAGACTAAAAGTAAAATTAGAAGAAAAAAGGGATGATTTCAGAAGAAAGAGTCCTACTTTCTACTAACCCCAAAAAGATTAGTTTTAATAGGATTCATGTGCAAAACATGAAATGAACTTCCATTGGTTTGCGTAAAATATAAACATTAAAGGGCATAAGCATCCAAAAACTGAGTAGGTGATTGCACTGAATAAAAGATGAAGATATTCAGCCAACAAAAACAAAAACCAAAAAAAATCATAGAGGGGTGGTATCGATTCAATGCCAATTGGGAGATTAACTCTGACAAGAAGATATGAGAGAGTGGGGAACGAATATTAAAAAAAAACTTATCTAGTGGGAAGAAGAGAATGTTGCCAGTTGGTAAAGAGTGGCATCTGCAAGAGTATATTTGACTCAGTTCACAAAAAAATTGAAGAAAATCCCCAAAAATTTGGGGGGATTATGGAGAGATAGGGTTAAGATTCTGACTTTTCTGAGTGCCTAATGAATCATTAATTTTGATTCGATGCAAAAGGGGTCATTGATAGGAATTTTCACATGAGGGAAACAACTGGTATAATTCTAATTTCTCTCTAATAGTTAAGACTCCCTTAATAGGAATTTTAGAATTAATAGGACACTTGATTAGATTTTTTTTTTTTTTTTTTTTTTGGAGGAGAGGAGTCAACCTTTGTAAATTGTAAATCATTTTCACGTTCATTAACTCCTCTTCTTAATTTGTTTTTCTTTTTTACGGCATGCTTTAATCTTTTTTTTAGGTAAAGCTCGGTTTTATAATTGCGGTGTCATGTGTAATAGAGTGTTGTGCATCTCTTAAGGAAGATTATAAGTGAGTTTGAACAAAAAATTTTAGGATAGAAAAATAAACATAATCTCTTAAATTTAGATCATCTCTTTGAGTTCAAAACAGACAAAATTTGATTCCTAGTTGTATTCACGTTCAAACTACAGTGTTGACTTTAACATTTATACGTGAATACACTCTTTAAAGACGGTCCTATCAATTATTCTGTATCTCGACATATATTACTTCACATGGATTTTGTTTTTTTTGATTGGGGGGTCATATCTTAAAAAATTACCTGCTCCATATTCTCCACATGTGCATTCAATTATCAAATAATGCCAGTTTTCTGTTCTGAGATTATGCCAATTTTCTGGAAAACAAGTGCAGTTGATGGCTTTAATTAGTACCTTAAATTATGATGGTCTAAAAAGCATGAGATGACAAACAACCAATTGTCAGCACATTAGGTAGACCAATAATCGTAGTACTTCTATGACTATTCTTAGTTTTAATCATATATCTGAATCACAAATTCAAGGCCTCAACATGTCACGCAATTTATTTTTTTATTTGGAGAAAGAAATTTATTGTCCATAATTTATATACTTAAAAAAGTTAAGTTTGGATTATGTTTTTTTAACTTGGATTGTAGTGGACTAAAGTACAAATATTTCTCTAAACTATCTCTACTCTATGCTATGTAGTCGTAGGTAGTATACGGTTTTTAAATTTAAGGTTTAATGGAATTAATCTCTCTGTAATTTTACCTTTCTAGGAGGGTATGAAATTCGAACGGATACCCAGCAATCCCTTTTCGCATTGGACCATTTGGGGATCAATTTCTGCCACGTCCCTTTCTCCCATCTTCAAAGAAGTGTCCTTTTTCTAGGTAAATCAAACTATCTGGATTTCTTTGATATATTTGCTCCAGTATATTTAACTTGTTAAATTTTGATCACTTGCTTTGGCAATTGGTAGTTGTTTCCAGGCTTTAAAAGTTTAGTTTTCTGTTCCTCATACTGCTAGTTGGGATTTCTCTAAGTCACTGTCTACCTCTTTGAAATTGCTTTGGTTGCCCACTGGCAATGTGTTAGACCTGTCATTTTGGTCAATTGGTAAAATCTTTGGCAAGTAAGACTTTGGAAGTTGTTGCAGGGACCTCGATTAGATCTGCCCACATCGGCCTTTGCACCTCCCGCTACACTAAAAAAAATATTCCATTTTGCATATAGAAAACAGATGCTGCAATGACGAGTTAAACCCTTTCAAGTCCATGGTGTAAGGTTTTGCTTTGATACACAAATTGCCAAGTCTGGAAGAAAAGCATCCATCTTTCAGCTGTGTGAAAATGTAGACATGGTTATCTCGAATGTAATGCATAGAAGGTTAGCATGTTAACAGAACAACACCACCACCACCACCTCTCAGTGTGGGTCTCGCTCTCACGGGGTTCGGGGAGATCCAGATGTAGACAACCTTACCTGTACTGGCATCCCTGCCCATACAGAGGCTGATTCTAAGAGACCCACAAAACAAGATTTTGTGAAAATATTTTATAGAAAAAGGATTTTGTGGAAACATTTAATGAAAAAAACTAAGGATATGTAGCAGGGAATGAACTAAGAAATACTAATAAATTAAGTGACCGTAACTATGTAAACATAAGTAAAACATATTAACATAACAATATTATCAATTAATCATGGCAGCAATTTGGCCTTCAAGGTTACTAGCATTAGTTGTGACCGCCTCAACTCTAAAGCCTCTATTGCACATCTGGAATTAGTACACCTGCTTCCTTCTCATTGTTCTGTACATACACTTTGAAACATGATGAAGAAAGCTGGAACACAGGTATTATTATGGTGACATACAATACACTGAATTGTCTTGAATAGCTTAGAAAGCCACTAAAAAAATTCTGAGGGCTTCGTTGAAGCACCATTGTAACCAGTTGACGATTTCTCACACCATTTTTCCATAATCCTGAAAACCATGTATAATTGCCTGTTTGGAGGCCCCATTATGCTCCGGCACTTCTACTCCCAATCCTGCTAGAGAGAGAAAGAAAGAGAGAATCAACCTCATATAATCATTTTCCGCAGTATCTTCAGTGAAACTCGGCATGCTTCACTATTATTTTAGTCAACAAGAGGTGATTAAGGTGGATGAAGATGGGTTTTCAATTCAAAGACACTGTACCAATTTCAGGATTTAACGAGCTTAGTTAACCAAAAATTCCAACAACTTCGTGGCATGAATATGATCGTATACTATTTATTTTTATATAAGTTATTCTCACACCACAATCAAAAAGTTCACTAATATGCATAGGATGATGTACAATGTGGTTTCGATCAAGGATATACCCAGAATCCTTGTAGAAGATGAGAAGGAATAATGGTTCTGAATTCCTTTGCTGAACAGTGGACATTAGTTTTCTTCTGTATGTAAAATACTACAGTAAAGCCATACTAGTGTACCAGAAATTAAGGTCAGAAATGAGTGACTTTCTCTTGCAGTTTCAGGAGAACCAACCTCCACGTATAAATATTTTTTTTTTTTCCCTCATTGTCTTCAACTAAACACAGCATACACCAAGACATGTTTGTCTGGTTGGTTGACAGGGAACTGTCAAGGTGGTTGACAGCTAGCTGGAGTATTCACATATCTTTAACTTGTTGGTGATACAAATACTGTAAGGCACTATTTATGTTAGCCCCGTGTTTTAGCATTCTCACTCAACAATCAAGAAGTTGCAATCAACATGTAAATATTGTTTACTTAAACATCCCGAACCAGCATAGACAAGTTGTGAAAAGTTGTTTAATTTATTGCCTAGTAGGTGAACCTAAACATTTGAATCTTGACCTGTGATGACAAAGGAATAGAGGCCCCTGGATTTTTTTTGCTTGCTTGAACCATTGAAGAGATATATAAATACTGTCCTTTGGAGCTTATCCTATGGCGACGGCTATGTAGTGGGTGTCAGAGAAATTAAAGACAGAAATGTATTCGTTGCTCCTGCAGGTGCAGCCGCCAAATCCTGCTGGAATAAATAGTAACATCAACCCGTTATTCTCTATCAAGAGATCCATAAGCAGCACGAGCGCTGCTGTGAGAGCAGCATTAGTTGCGGGCACAACTACCTGTTGTGCACATGATCTATGCAAAAAGGGCGTTGACCCTGTTACTGATTTCCATGTTCAACAAGTAATTGAAAGGCAGTTAAAGCACCGGGATGTCATAGCAACTCGCAGAACCGGTTCTCACTTTGATCCTGGTTTCCTCAGGGAGGCTTATCAAAGGTGCCAAAGACTCTGTGCTGCATATGCCAAGAACTTTTACTTAGGTAAAGCCTTTTTTTTGGGGGGGAGGGGGGTTCCTCTTTTATTTCTTGCTGTTCTGTTTGTACCCCTGCTTCAATGCTTGTCTTCGTCAAATTATGCAGGAACTTTACTAATGACAGATGAAAGAAAGAAAGCTATCTGGGCCCTTTATGGTACCCCCCCCCCCCTTCCTGAATTAGTGAAAGATTAAGAAAGATTTATGATAACTAGAAAGTTGAGCTTTCGTATAATGCTATTAGTTTTCTACCTTTTAGATTAGTCGAACAAATTTCAGACAGACTATTTGGTCAAAGGGTTAGTTTTTTTGCTTAAATGGCAGTTTGGTGTCGTCGGACGGATGATTTAGTAGATGGTCCGAATGCCCACCTGGCCAGCTCAACTCTGTTGGATATATGGGAAGAGAGACTTGAAGAAATCTTCAATGGATGTCCGTATGACATACTGGATTCTGCATTGGCGGATACTGTCCAGCGATTTCCTCTTGACATTAAGGTTTTCCCTTGAGTCTCTTCTGGATTCTTATTCTTTTAGCTTCTACAATGTCACCTTAGTGTGGATATCAGAAAGGACTGTTTTCTTCATTGTGATTAGCCATTCAAAGATATGATTGAAGGAATGAGAATGGATACATGCAAAGATCGTTATGAGAACTTTGTGGAGCTCTACCATTATTGCTACTATGTGGCTGGAACTGCTGGGCTAATGAGTGTTCCAATCATGGCAAAGTCACCTGAATCGCTAACCCATGCTCAGAGCATCTATCATACTGCACTGTGTTTGGGAATAGGGAATCAACTGACCAATATTCTCAGAGATGTAGGAGAAGAGTGAGTTTCCCTCTTACTATAAGCATTTGAATTCGATGACAAGTTATTTGTCTTGTCGTGTTGCCTTGGATCATCTATCCAGCTTGTTCAAGTATATGCAGTGCTTTGAGGGGGAGAATCTATCTTCCTCAAGATGAGCTCAGAGAGTTCGGGCTGAAGGACAAGGACGTCTTCTCTAGGAAGGTTACTCACAAATGGAGAGAGTTCATGAAGAAGCAGATAATGAGGGCAAGAGCCTATTTTGACCAAGCAGAGCAAGATGCTACTCAGCTAGACAGTGACAGTAGGTGGCCGGTATGTATGTACATGGTTTTGCTTTTGTTTGTTTATACAGACTACTGAAGATGAGTGTAATTTTCTGTGAATCTATGGACTACTGTTGCAGGCATGGTCATCTTTAATGTTGTATCGAAGGATATTGAAGGAGATAGAGAACAACGATTACGATAACTTGACCAAGCAAGCACATGTGGGGACGCCTAAGAAGCTTCTAACACTGCTTCTAGCCTACACCAAAGCTGTTGGTGGGTGCCAATGTCAGCCCATCTCTCCCAAGAGATAGTCTGTCCCAGCACTGCCAGTCGTTCATGCATGCATTCACAGGAATTGCTCTCACATACTTACTGCAACAATAATGCCTGGATTATGGAGCATCAAGTTACAGAAGAATTTTATAGGGCTTCTTAGGTGTTAGATTTGCTGGGATGTTGTACATCTGAAGGTGTGAAGAATTCAGAACTGGGAGGTCCTTGTGCACTTAAATGAAATCTCTTTATTGAGCACAATCAATAAGATTTTAATAATAGTTGGTGCAAAGACAAATCTAAATTTCCACAGCCAAAGGCCACGTTGTTTGGCATAATCAATGTCAGAATATTAATATGAAAATGTCAAATCTCATATCAAAATTATTATCCACGGACAGATTATGATTCCAAGATATTTGTTTTTTAGTGACTCATGCAGAGACACACACACAGAGAAAACCAGTCTCACAAAAATATTGTGGTATCTTCAGTCAACAC
The DNA here is from genome assembly GCA_029747015.1 of Carnegiea gigantea. Classification (NCBI taxonomy): domain Eukaryota; kingdom Viridiplantae; phylum Streptophyta; class Magnoliopsida; order Caryophyllales; family Cactaceae; genus Carnegiea; species Carnegiea gigantea. Next base: position 649,591 of record JAKOGI010000316.1, read on the forward strand.
GTTGGACTAAAGAAATTATTTTTTTTAGTAACTGGGAAAGATAAATGCGAATGAAGATGGGTTTGTATTCTAAATTTGTAGTAGTACTTTTAAAATTATATCAATTGAGTTTATTTGAACATTGTGAGCCGACTTAGTAAAGTGAATAATAAAAATTAAAGTGAAATGCTTTGAATTTCTTGGCTGTCAGGGAAAAGACCCCCCTCCCAAAAAAAAAACCCCCCAAAAAAAAGTAAGTAAAATTCACTGATATAATGCAAGAAGTGATTTTATTACATGTATACACGTTAGAGTCTAAGAAGCACAGAACTCTCTACGGCTTCACGTATCCGTGTCCAACACGTGTTGGACACTGACACTTTCGGGTACTCTTTGGACACTCTGAAACACATGCAGAACATATAGACGGCATGAAGGAATTAGGCTATGTTATTGATAGTTATAGAATGCACATCCTATGAACATTTTGTTATTGTTCTCATCCAGACATGATCCTCTCAAGGATAAAGACATAAAACAAATTATCAACACATAGGTAATAGAATAAATATTTTTTAACCACTATGTGTCCACTATACGTGTCGTGTCACGTATCGGTGTCCGTGCTACTTAGATTAGAGAGACTACATGTTTAGTTCCCTCTATCTATCTCTTTTGGGAAAAAGGCATCACGTCCTGTTTTTTTAACTGATTCACATGTGAAGCAAATCATTTTGAATCTTCGCCTGTGATGGCGAAGGAATAAAGATTTAGATTTTCTTTGCTAAGTATCAACAGTTAAAGCTTCCTGATTTAGAAGACACAGCAAGCTTAAAGCCCTGCTAGTGTTTAAGAAATCAAGGTCAGAAATGGGTTGCTTTGTCTTGCAGTTTCAGGTACCAAACCTTGTAATAACTGGAACCAGTGATGTCAAGGTGTTATTTCCTGTGAAGAGATTGGTGACCAGCACTGCAGCTACTGTGAGAGCTGAGTTAGTCACAGGCACATCTACATCTCCATCTACTAGCTCCCACTTACATGGTTTATCGAAAAAAGGCATTGACCCTCTTGCTGATTTTCATGTCCATCAAGTGATTGAGAGGCAATCAAAGCCCAAAGATGTGGTTGTCACTTGTCAGTGACACTCTCAGAAAAGGCTCTGACTTTGATCCTGGTTTTCTCAGTGAGGCTTATCAAAGGTGCCAAAAAATATGTGCTGCATATGCCAAGACCTTCTATCTGGGTAGGTACTTACACAAGTTTTGATTCCTCTTTTTCTTCTCTTGCTTTCTTCTTCGACCTCTTCTTCCTCAGTATTTTGATGTTTGCCTTCATTTATGGTGCAGGAACTTTGCTGATGACAGATGAACGAAAGAAAGCGATGTGGTCTCTCTATGGTATTCCTTCCCTCTATCCCTCTTCATTTCACCTAAGATGTTGATTTGGGAAAGTCATCGACCACAACACCACCTAGTGTAGGTCTTGCTTTGTGGAGTGTGGGAAGATCCAGACATACGTAGCCTTACCCTTAATCAGACAAATTTCACACAGAGTAGTTGGTGAAAGGGCTTAGTGCTTATGTGCTTTTAAATGGCAGCTTGGTGCCATCGGATGGATGAGCTAGTAGATGGTCCAAATGCCCACCTTATCAGCTCAACTGTGTTGGATAGATGGGAAGAGAGACTTGAGGATATCTTCAATGGATGCCCATATGACATGCTTGATTTTTCCTTGGCAGATACCATCCAGAGATTTCCCCTTGACATTAAGTTTAATTTGCCTTGAATTTCTCTCAAATTTATTCTTCTAATTGCATTTAAATCAACCTAGAGTAGAAATCAGAAACAATGAATTGTCTTCTTCTTTACTTCATTTGGTCAGCCATTCAGAGATATGATCGAAGGAATGAGAATGGACACATGCAAATATCGTTATGACAACTTTGAAAAGCTCTACCGTTACTGCTACTGTGTCGCTGGAACTGTGGGACTAATGAGTGTTCCAATCATGGGAATACCACCTGAATCTGTAACTTCCTCTCCAAGCATCTATCATGATGCTGTTTGCTTAGGAATTGGAAATCAACTGACGAACATCCTCAGAGATGTAAGAGAAGAGTAAGTTTTAAGTCTCTCCTCACGAGAAGCATCATACTAATTTTTCGTCAAGTTTAGTGGATCATTTTCTTGATTGATCTCAACAAATTAATCAAGTTTCCAGCTGCTATAATTGTATTCAGTGCTTTGAGGTGGAGGATTTATCTTCCTCGAGATAAGCTCAGAGAGTTTGGAGCGAACGACAAGGATGTATTCTCAGGGAAAGTCACAGACAAATGGAGAGAGTTTATGAAGAAGCAGATAAAGCGGGCAAGAGCTTACTTTGAGCAGGCAGAGCAAGGGGTCACTAAGCTAGACCAAGACAGTCAGTGGCCGGTATGTACATACCACATAGTCCTGCTTGATTTCACTGTTTTAATGAGCAGACATTTTTCTGAAACAATGGACTGATGTTGCAGGTATGGTCATCTCTAATGTTGTATCAAGGGATCTTGAACGAGATAGAGAACAACGATTATGATAACTTGACAAAGCCAGCATACGTTGGGAGGACGAAGAAGCTTCTAACACTGCCTCTAGCTTATGGCAAAGCCATGGTTCAGTGCCAACCTCAGCCCTTCTCTGCCAGGAGATAATCATCCTTCGTTGAGACTATCATCCATCCCTACCTGCATTCATGGCAATTCCTTCTTCATACGCTTATCTTTACCAGGCTAAAGTTTTGATGGCAAAGAGAATCAATACATACTAGGATTTTGCAGGGATTTTTAATTTTATTTTTTTTAAAAAAAAGATTTACTGTTAGAGACTTGAAGGTCCAGAAATTCTTCACAAGTGTCTGTGAAACAGAAGACAGTCAACTCCAATCTGTTTGTATTTATTGGTATGTAATCCCAGAAGTATGATATAGGCTTTATGTGCGCCTTGGATGATCCAGATGTGAGACAGCATTTGATTTAAGGCACTGTCAAGTAAAGGTTTGCGTACTCTTCCTTTAGATTTCCTTAAGAATGCTACAGACAGAGAAACCAGGAATATTTCTTCATGTGTTTCCACAAAGCGTATAGACTAATGTCATACTCGCACAGGTTGGTTTAAACGGTATAGTGTTCTTTTTCCCCGTTCAGTAAGGTCTTACTCAAATCTTGTGAATGGAAAACATATAGGTGGGAAGGGCTCATTCCTTATGGGCCGACATAGTTTGACCCGGGGGACACTGATCAAGGATCTAAAAGCGCAAAGCCTATAGCCTTGTGCGACATAACTGAAAGAAAGACGTAGTTTAGTCCAGGCTTCTCCCAGAATTCCAATCAGAACTTAGAGATCGTTTTGTATGTATAAGACTTTGTGGTTGGAATTGGTTCTTGAACTTCTTGTCTAGATTTTAGTAGCCTTTACCCCGCAGCCTGTTCCAACTCATTGGGTATTTGTACTTATAAAGAATGCTCCAACTACTACGGAAGGACTTTTGCCATTAATCTTGAGATTCGGGCAATTCTGAGAAGAATGCACCATACAGCACGGGCAGCAATGTAACCCGTTACCCACTTACCTTCATGATTCGAAGAAGCATGGAGTTGGAATTTTCTAGCTTAATATAGCGCAACTCTTTCAATTCTCTAGTGTACCATCCAATGGACGGGGCATGTGCCTACAATAAGGTGTTTTTAAGTAAGAGTTTCAATGATCTTGACTCACAAGGTGTTCCAATTTATGTACATGCATTATTTGTACTTTCTGAAAACTAGAAATTGTTCGTTATTGTCCTTGCTTGAGTTTAATTATCTTTTTATTCTTCTATTATATTAACGGAGGTCTTTCGCTGGTGTTTAGAAACTGTTTGTATTTTTCTTATGATATTTATTCTTTTTACTTATCCCCCACCAACGATTGCGGAAAAAAAAAAAATTGTACGTACATCATCTGTATGTTTATAAACCCCTCATATTTTACAGGCATGAAAGGTGAACTCCAAGCTTTCCCAAGCAATCCCAGAAAGAAGAAAAGGGAACACGTATTGTAAATTTTTAATAGCTTCACTGGAGAGATTAATTATTAGACACTGCAATTGGGGGAAAAGAGAACAAGTATTACCATAAACTTAATAGTTGACATGACACATTATAATTGGATGAAAAATTTGCCATTTATTTTTGAAGAAGCTCACGCACTCAAGCAGCAGCCCATCAGAGGCAGAGACCACTGGAAGTTTCACATTACTGATTACACCACTGATATTTATCTGAGGCGCTCAAAAGAAAATCAACCTTAGATATTATCAGTCTAAAACTGGCCATCATTACAGAGGGACTTTGCCAGAAAGTTAGCAAATACAGATTCGACATTCATCAAAATAACCCAATTGAAATGGCATAAGCATCATCCCTGATCCGTTCTGATAAGTGATAACACGTTAAATACATACACAACTCACTAAGCCTATAAGAGGAAAAAAATTATAAAGCACCCACTTCAAATAGCAAGTTAACTCTTTTGTCTCTCTACAGAACCCCCCACCCTCACAGAACAACCATCCTTCTACATTTAAATAAACAAAAAATTAGAAGAGGGGACACAAAAAAGGCCAGAATGGGTCAAAGAAAAATGGGCATTAAACGATACCGCAACGTTTTCCGGGAATTGGTACATATGCTCCTACAAGCTCCACAGCCTCCTTCAACTCACCATAACCAAGAAGCATCAAGTCAAAGGAAGATTGATCACCAGCTTGTATCGCTTACGATTCAGCAATCCAATAACCACCATAAGTGACGACAATCATCGCCAAATCCAGGGAATGTTTCTTGACACAGGTGATCAGGCAGGAGGTTTAAACCGCCCGAAAACCATCTATCATAGGTAAGCTGGATCACAGGAAATAATCAGGCGTCCTCCGGGTAACATCTGGCTCCCCTCGCCTTGGGGCTGGCTCAAACTGCAACAATATCATATATGTATCAAGAGTCCAGCAGAATTTTCACATGTCCTGTAGTGTAAAATTGTCCTAACCGCATCCACATGAGTACATGACTTTCTCAGTGGCAACTGGCTACTAACACTCCAAATGTAATCACTACAGAGTTTGCTTAATAAATTTGTGCAGTATCTCGGCATTCAACTAGCAAAAAGATTCTAAGGAGATGAGGCTTCTTATACCTGAATAAATGTGTGGCCTTTGCAGTCATCCACTTCCAGGATGGATGCCATATTTCCACAACGGTAACAGTAGTTAGGAGCACTAAAGATTGTTACCACCTTTTGATCCTGATAAAAAGATTAGGCCAATCACAGAATCAGCTAACGTTAATACCAAAGAGAATAAAGCCAAATTAAATCTATATTTTGAATGTGCTGCCCACTTACATGAGCCCAGTTAAAACCCTCCATCACTAGTTGGTGAGCTCTGGCAATCAGCTTTAGGTTATTTGTATGATTAAATTGATCAGATATGTCCTGAGCAGAAAACATAGTACAAAACGTGATCAATCAGGCATTTCAAGAGCGACGGAAAAGGCAGGATGCAAATAACGCCAGAACAATACTTGGCCAAAAGTGTATCCAGCTCCCCTTGGAGATATACCCCAACCACATCGATCATCTGGGTCAGACCACAAGAGATCACACATAGGTCCCTCATGAGGAACTTCTTGGACACGATCAAAATTCCGAATGTTATCAAGGGTCTCAATTGAAGGCGATAATCCACCATGCAAGCAAAATATTTCAGATTCGACCTGTAAAATATATTAAAGAAGAAAATTGAGAATAGGGCAGCACAAACTAACGGGAAGATACATTTAAGGTAGATAAGATAATACCAAATCGAAAGTACCATTAACAAATTATACTAACCAATGCGGTCAGAGGAAAGTAATCAAACAAATCAGTAAAGACCTTCCAAACATTGGCGTTGCCATACCTGCATAACATTGCGCAACCAACATAAGGATAACTAGTTGAGAATATTTTCAACTGCATCCTCTTCACGATGCTTTTATAAATGATTGTACTGTGGTCAAACCCCTTCATCCAGTGCCAACCCAATCCCAAGAGAGAGAATATTTTCAGTTTATGCATGGAGAGATAAACACCACCTCCCCCCCCCCCAACCCAACAGCCAAGCGATCAATGAAAACAGACCCACAAAAATTCTGCAATTTTTTTGGGTCAAGGGAGAGGCAAACATATTCCTTTATATATAATTATTAGAGCTAGATATAGCGCTATCTTCAGAGCAGCATCAAAATTATACAAAACTTGAGCTAATGCGAGAAATCTCATGTCTCAACAGGACAGCTGACATGCTGATATCATAGTCTCCCATACAGAAAAAAATCGTGGAAGAAGACAAACTCATCCAGAAATTAGAATAAAAAGTAAATCTTTTGATAGTCTGTTGAACAATTCAGCATACAATTAATATCCTTCCACAGCAAATACCTTTATAAAGTTCTAATACCACGTCAGCTCCTTAAAAAGAAACAACTTGCCATATGGATCTATTTGTCAGTATTGAGCTAACATGCATGAGCAGAAGACTATATAGGACTGGATGGAATATAAATGGCTATGTACTCACTTCCGCAAGCATTCATCATAGAACCCATAAACTTGAGTAATCTGCAAAAAAAGAAAATAAAAGCTAGATTCAGTACAGAGGTACCAACTCAAACCGGTTGTTCTTGCCAGAAATCATAAATAGAACTCAAATCATTCAAGATGGATCAACACAGTAACGATACACGCCATACATACCTGACGACTTTCATGGTTCCCTCTGAGAATGGTGATCCTTTGAGGATAGCGAACTTTAAGTGCTACAAGGAGCTGCAGGGAGGAAACAGTTTAATTTCCATTTTTCTAACAATAATCATGAACCACATTTACATCCAACTGCGTTACAGGGAACACTCACATTCACTTAGAGCTAGATGCAAAGTGCTTGGGCAATATTTGCTATTATGCCATCCAGGCTTGATGCAACCGGATTTGAGGCCAGCGAAATGGCCAACGCAAAATCAGAGAGAAATTAATATATGCACATGATGAGGGAGGACAAGGCGGCAATGGTAACATTATTGGTGGCCGCACGCAAGGCCAGGCCAACAAACATGACACAGTTGTGATACAAATAGAAGTTGCTTCCTCAAGGAACAAGCTCAGAAGCGAGCAGAAACACACATATATCACTCAAATCAGCCAGCCTCCATTAGCTGGAGCCGAGGAGTCTGAGCAATAATAACTAAACCATTGCTAAGGTATACTCCCAACAAAGAGACAGACACAAAAGCACACTTCTTGTTTTGGAAATCTACATACTATAAATCAAAAATTCTCCTCAAGATCGACGAGAACTGTCCACTCCAATTGTGCATTGCTTAGAAGTCCAGACCAAGCAAATAATTCATACAACTGAAACCAAAAAAAGGCCAGAGGGACACTCACCGTTACAGTTTCAACTGAATAGTATCCTCGATCAACATAATCACCCATGAATAAATAATTTGTATCCGGGCACTAGAACCAAAACAAAGGCAGAGCCTGAATGAGTGACAGAAGTACAACAAAAAAAAAAAAAGGAAATGCCCAGAACAAATAATACCCCCCCCCCCAAAAAAAATATTTAAAACAAAAACAAAGGCACCAGAGAGGGAAAACAAATCCTTATACCCTCAAGCTGCATGAAATCAATTAGTCACCACTCACCACTCTTTAAGCATAATAACAGAAACTAATTCCAAGCACATACCTTTCCCCCAATACGAAAAAGCTCTGCAAGATCATGGAACTGCCCATGAATGTCACCACAAATCGTCACAGGACTTTTCACAGGCTGCAGTTGAACAAAAAGAAAACTGAATTAATTGTGGTGAAAGATGCGGCCATTATCTATCCAGCAATACTTTAAATAAAAGAACCAGAGGACAAGAATAAGAAAGCCAACCTAGAAAAGGCATCTCTGTAAGAAGATAAGGAGTCCAACCAAATACCAGGTACATAAGACACACAATCAGTTTCAAGGAAATGGAATATAGATCCCAAAACTGACCCCCTATACAGGGCCTATACTTAATCCGAAACTCAAGTTCCATTCCGTTATATTTCAAATAGAAATTTCTATGTGGAGAAATATAGAGAAATTTCAAGAAATATGGAGACATCGAAATATGGAGAAATCTATAAAAATATGAAATCCAAATAATCAGTAAAACCTGTAGACATATGAACACATCCATGAAGATCTACAGACATAAAGGCAAAAAGAACAAGTGCTTTACTACAGCACTATAAAGCAAGTTTAATAGCAAGAGGTGAATCCTGATATCAAGAACAAAGGACCAAGCCATAAGTAAAACTGTAAAAGTAGACGTTAATTAGTGTTCAAAGCATTCTTCTGACTATCTGACGAATACCTAATATATGCTTCGCCACTTGTCCTTAATGCCAAATAAAAGCATCTACAAGGATTGGTTGCAACTCCATTATCAAGTTAAACAGGAAAATGCACTCTCGTAGTTACCAACTCAGCCACTAGCAGTAATCAAAAATAAACTGACACATAGATGTCATAGAACCATCAACTTAAGCAAACACTAGCGAAAAGCTAAGAAATGTTTAACTAGTACAAATTACTAGGAACTGTGACCAACTTACACAAACCACAACCAAAATCAATGGGTAACCACAGGGGATGGGAGAACAGTAAGGAGAATTTATTCTTAAGCTCTCAACATCGTCAAGCCTTCCTCTAGCAAATTCAATATCAACTTCGAAACAATAGGATGCAGAAGGATGCAAAACTTTCTGATGAGAAAAGACATTTATACACATTACACATCAAAAGTCAGCAAACACAGTGCAGGAACATCACAAACCTGAACATTGCTTTCATCCATCAGTATCTCCTTGGCCTTATCACATAACACCCTAACCTACAAGTTTATAAGGAAGCATTTTCAATATCATATCCAGAAAAATCTAAAGGTTTCCCAGCAGAGACAAAGCATGCATCTATTGAATGCAAAGTCAGAAAATTACTTAATATATAGACTGAACTGCATAATCATTGCTTAAAATCTAATATGAGAAGGATAGCTTGCAAAATCTGCAAGTATCCCACTCATCCTGAAACTTGGAAATCCTTGTAAATGGCACATACTTAAATCATTATCCATTCAGAAACATATGATCAAGCTACCAATCCAAAAGGTTTAGTACCATAAAGTTGTATAGTACATAACATAGATAGGTGTTAGCAATTTGGGGAGTGTGGTATATTACAACTAGAGAAAGAAAGGCATCAAGGATGTCTGGAGATGCTTAACATATAATCTATTTAATAATCTGGAAACCCTTGATCAGAAGATGTGTTTAACAGCCTATTTTCAAGGAGATAACATGATAAATTATCCAATTCAAGTACCTCATTCTCGGGATTCACCATCTAACGATACCCAGAGGCCCTACAAACGGTTCAAAATTCAAATTATCCGCTTTCCATGAGTTCTGCTCCCTTCATTTCCACAGGGTTTGGTACACCAAACAATAACAAGGTCTCGCTTGCACGGAGCCTAAGCAGATCCAAATATAAGCGGCCTTACCTTCACATGTATCATTACCCACATGATTTCGTATAAGGGAAATTGGATTGGGGGGGGGGGGATCGGCTAGCCATTCTTATTCTTGACTCTTCCAACGTTCCATTTTCAAACTTCCCTTCCTAAAAATAATCCAAATCTATCCGCCTCTGCTAGGGAGAGTATGTTCAATGTTCAGAAAAACTTAAGACTTTTTACCCTTTTTTTCTCGCTCCCAATGCGATGAGTTCGAAAGGAGGCCGTTCTTCAGAAGGAAGGGAGGAGGGGGAGGCTAAAAGGCACCTTCTGGAAGCTCCCACTATCACAGGAAGGCCCAAAAAACAAATAAAGAGGATGAAAAATAATTTTTCATAATACCCAAGAACTTGAATTACAAATCATTAGCGGATCTGTCTCAACCGAAGCCAAAATCCTATATTGAATGTCGAATCTCCACCATTAATCAGCAAACCCTAACATGAATTTAAGAAATTAATACAGCAAGCAGATCAAACCAATTCTACCACCAGGAACAACAAGAATAACCAAATCTAATCGATCCAAATCCCTAATGCGACACAATATCGAAAATTGAATCGGAAAAGAGAACAATAATCGAGATTTGGGGGAAAGAACGAACCTCCTGCTCGGAGAGAGGCTTGCACTGCATAAGCTGGGCGATCTGCTCATCGAGATTGTGATGAGAGTTGGAAGGTAGGGAATCGAAGCTCATAGTAGCGAGTCGGTTGCAAACCCTAGCAGATCTGTGGAAACCCTAGAGATTTGCCCTTCTTCTTCTCGGCGTCGCCGTTCCCTAGAACGTTAAAGCGAGCGAGAGAGAGAGAGAGAGAGAGAGAGAGAGAGATGGCGAGACAGAGAGAGAAACGAGAACACGAGAAGAGAGAGGAGAGGAGAGCGGGAGAGAGAGAGAGAGGTGGTGGACGTTTTTTTTTTTTTTTTTTTTTAAAGGAAAGCCTTCGCTTTCGCATCCATGACCACTCCTTTTTAAATTAATTTACTTTAAAATTAAAAATAAATAGATATTTATTTCTAAAAAGAATTAAATTTACCCTGTCATTACTTTATTTTCAAAAAAACAAAGGCCCTGTTTGCTAAACAGCTGTTAGCTGTTAGCTGTTTGTATTAGTTGTTCGTTGTTAACTATTTGAATTAATTGTTTATATTAGCTGTTTGAATTAGCTATTTTTAGAAAAAGTGTTTGGTAAAAATTAGCTATTTCTAAAAAATATGTTGGTAAAATTTTATTTATGCCCTTATTTATGAATTAATTTTTAATGAGATGTGTGTAATTTTTCCAAACTTATGAATAATTATGGCATTTCTACAAAAAGCTCTTCTCAAAAGGCTAATGAGAATAACTTTTTCAAAAAGAGCTTTTTGGAACCAAACAGTTATTGCAAACAACTCTTTATCAAATATCCTTTAACTCTTTAATTTGGTCAAAACAGTCAAAATTCTCCTAAATAGCTATTTTTTTTCAAAAATCTGTTGTTACCAAACACATCCAAAGGTAAAAAAAATGTGTGTGATAAACACAATTCAAAATCTTTGGTTACTTTTGCAGTACTCTCCTATGAAGCGCGTGGATGAACGTACGAGTTATGGTCCCGATGAAGTTGTGGTGGGATGATGGGGACGGATGAGTTCGTTCACGCGCCGGGAGTGAGATTGGTCGTTGATGCGGAGTGAAAGAACAACAGAAGAAATCATGAAGGCTGCATTACTAGTCCACTCCCTCCCTCCAGTGGAGCTTTTGGTGTTTTTAAAAAACGAAATAAGCCGGATTTGGGCAGTTGAAGTTGGAGTGAGTCGTGTGGGTTGGCATATTTTGGCCGCTAATGCTTGTTTGAATGCTTGGCACTTTTATCAATACGATAAAAGTTACTGCACGGACTTGTTCTTTTCCTTGAAAAATATATGAATTGACAAATTAATAAAATTAATTAAAATTAATAAAAGTAGATTGAATTAAATTGAAGCGTATTAAAATTGATTAAAGTATATTAAAATATATTAAAGTTAGTTAAAATGAGTTGAAATTTTTTATATGATGGGTAAAAATTGATTAAAATAGTAAAAGTGCGTTGAGATGGGTTGAAGCGGATTGAAATTAGTGAAGTGGATATTTTTTTTTTTTGAAATTGGTTGAAATGGGTTGAATTGAGGTGAAATTAGTTAAGGTTGGTAAATTGAGATTTGCCAACAAAAAAAAAAAAGGATCTAAGTGATTCAATTCAACACTTATTCAAGTAAATTCTAAATTTATAATAAGAGAGCCCGGCTATTTATTGAGTCAATGATAATTTCATTCTACTAAAATAGAAAATCAAAACAAAAAAAAAAAATTAATAGTGATACTTATATCAACTAGTTTGGTTTCGTTATTTCAATTGCTAAAATTATTAGCTAACGGGTGGCAGCAGTCATGGTTAGTATTCAAAACGTGCAAGGACAGTTATTAATGGTTAAAATTATCAGCAAAGATTCGTTGGAGTTATTTAATTATTTTGAGCCTAATTATGCATTCTAACCAAAATTTATGCAACAAAAAGAGGTGAACAACACTTGGACAACAACTTTAAGAGTGTCTACCGATAAGAGTTGAACAAAAATTGTTACCGATGACACTTGAACGTTAAGAGTTGAACGATTTACATTAATATAGAATTCATATGAAACTTTCATAATTTATGTTCGTAGATGACCAAAACATGTAAGTTCATTCATCTATAAGTTCATTCATCATATTTCAATTGTTAAATATGTCACTATTTAATCAGAAAATTCAATATGCTTTCTTTTTTTTCTTTTTTTTTAATGTTACAAAAGTAAATAAGAAAACTAGCAATTGTTAAGTGCTGCTTATAATAATTGTATGCTCAACTACATTATTTGCAAGTATCGTACTCGAAAAAGTACGAAAGCATATATCTAATAGAACAACGCTACTGTGGTGAAATTCCCAAATTTGGAAAGCATCCGCTGTCATATGTCGCCTTTATAAAATATTGTTTGATGTTGTATCGAATGCTTGACCTGGCCAAGTCTGTATATCTTCTATGATATTAGCTAGATATTTGCTAAGGAATATGAATCTTTCATTCCACATGTTGAATTGCAATCTTGTTATCACCTTTGGTCACCAGCTACTTGAAACCAGCTTCTATTGTTGATTATACCATGTTACATAACAATATATCTTCAATCATAAGAATAGAGGTATAAATATAGTATGCCACTCTTGCTTTAATAAATTTGCCTGTCAAATTTGTGGATGATGAATCCTTCTATTTACCGAATTGTTGTTGTTAAGTGATACGTTATGTTGACCGGTAACGGTCATGCAGGTTTAATGGCCATAATCACGCCGTTAATTTGGCAGTTACATGGGATTAATTGTGTATTAATCTGTTCATTAAATCCTTATTCAGTTTCAGGATTACGTGATTATAAAAGGGGGTGTGTGTATGTGGATCGAGGACACAGAAGCACAGCAACCCAAAACCAACAGAAAGCAGCTACCCTAAATCTCTCTGGCATTCTCTCATACAACCTAACCATCCCCAGAGGTTTGGGTTGGAGTGTGGCTATTCGGTGACTCTAGTAGCCACCAGTTCGTAGGTAGTGGTCAAGCAAGTTTAAGATCCTGGCAGTCGAGTTTCCGCATTCAGGTAATCTTAAATTTACCAACAGTGGTATCAGAGCCACACTTGCTTGTTGCTAGCCCCAAAACTAATTATTTCTAATTGAGCATGATTTTGAATATGCAAAACTATGTGTTTATGCGAATTGTTAAATTTGTTAATATGTTCATGCTATAATGCCTCGATTAACATATAAGTCTATATGAATATGCAAGAATGCCTCAAATGAGCATATAATTATGGTTGTTCCTGAGAATTGTATCAAAATGATAATCTCTCTTGATTAATATGTCTCAGAAAATTATATTATTAAAAATTTTTAAAAAATTGCGTGAATAGATGGAGACATATTTCGGATGATGCAAGGTATTTATACAAACATATTCATGCCCAAATAATACACGAACTGTGTGCTTTATTTATACTCATGAAAAATTGTCATACCAGTATTATGCCAAACATCATGTTTTCAGATTTATGTATGCTAAATGATGATTTTAGTTGGCATAATGAGATAGCCGAGACCCCAACCCTAGATCTGTTCAACCCACTGCATCCACCTGACCTCCCAAGATCCAAACCCAAACCTCACGGTTCTCTCTCATAGCCAAACATACATTAAAAAAAATATAGGGAGGACGAGACTTACCTTGAACCCATCAGCACCGCGGGGGAAGGGTGGCGCGGGGGAGTCACGCGCTGCCAACGAAAACGCTTCACGGCTGTTTTCTTCCTCCCACGCCCCTTACCTCTGCCGATCTACTCATTCAGGACAAATCCAAGCCAAACCAACCCATCAGGGCCGCGCGTGTATGTTACGCGCCGTCACAGTGGTGGCTCGTTGAGCGAGTGGGTGCCGACAAACGAAAACTCAGCAGCCGATCTATTCGTCGGCATGGTTTATGGGCCGATTTTATTAGTGGTTGAACCGTGGATTGAGTTTAGGGAGGCAGTTAAGGGGATTGTTACATTATCTGGGTGTATAAGCGTAGCGGTGGTTCACATCGTCGTCCACAGGGACGAAGACGGCTATGGCTACCGGGGAACCATCTGGGTTCAAGAACGGAGACTGTGGTGGTCTCGGCTGTGTGCCAAGATCGATCGAGGGTTGAAGCAGAGAGAGAGGCTTCTGAAGTATCGAAGAGAGAGAAAAGAGGCCAATGGTTGGTGGAGAAGCAGAGAGAGAAACTTATAGAGTATTGAAGAGAGAGAAAGAGGCAAAGGTTTATAGGTTAGGCAGGGGTTGGGGGTCTCGGGTTTTAGAAGCCCCGTTTTTTGGGCTAAACAGTTTGGGCCGAACTGTTTTAAAATATCAATCCAGCATGTTGATTCAATTATGTTGGGCATTTTTTAATTGAGTCACATAGCATTCTATTAATTCTTTTTTCTTAAGAATGTACAAACATGATATCAGAATATTAATATGTTTAATATTTATCACATGCCTAATTAAAATATAGATTCGTTTTATGTTTCAAACAACATATGAGTTAGTGAATAGTGATATATGAATTTGTTTCATATATGTGTTTAGATTAGTATTCAAATGTAAATTAGTTTTACATGGAAGAATATCTATGTGATATTTAAACATTAATTTGTTTAACGATTTTTTATTGAGGTCCATATGATAAAGTTCTTATGGAAATTTGGTGATTAAATTATTTAAATTTCTAATTGATGATTGTATGAGATGATTATGAATTTGGTGAAATTTTCGATCATATGACATGAGTGATAAAATTTTAATAATTAATTGCTTAGAGAAATGTGCCTGACATCCATTTTTTTTTAATACTTGTGGATATGGCAATTAATAGTGCAATAATCACTGAACTGTCTACTAGTTAAAAGTTAGATTAGTCTAATTATGACATGTAGAAACGGAAGATTCAGTATCTTCTGGAAGGAAAAGACCTGTTGGAACACTTGACAGTAGCCAAGTTTTCGCCATATGATAAGAATAAAGATGGCAAGTCTATTGATACTCTACGGTGCAGCATCAAGAAAGCTTACAGGCCTATCAAGACTGGGCCAAGAAAGATCGTAGAGCATGCTTTACTATGTTGCGTTACATGCATGACGATCTAATTGGTGAATTTGAGGTTTATCCCACGGCTAAGGACATGTGGGACCAACTCAAAATCCGTTTTGAACAGACATCCGAAACAAGGCTTCGTACCTTACAACTAAAATGGATGCAGTACAAAATGGATTTCAGTTGTACCATAGCCGAACATTTACGAATTATGAGTGGCATAATTTGCGACCTAAAGGCTACTGGTAAAGACATTTCTGAGAGGGAGCAGGTCCTAAATGTGATTCGACCTCTCCTTGATGAACCTCAACATTGGGAACAGGTTAAGACGGTCTTAACTCATTCTGACCATTTGAAAAGCTTCGGTCAGATCCAAAGCCAAATCAAAATGGAGGAGGAGCACTTGAAAATATTCGGGACTCCTAACGTGGCTCTTGTCGCCAAAGGCAATCAACCTAAAGGCAACAAGAACATTAGAGCTAGGCAGTTCAAGAGAGGTTCATGTCTCCCTCAGAAAGGTAGGCCGAAGGTTGGAGTGGCTAAGAAACAAAAGGCCAAAGGTAATGGAGAGGCAAATATAGCATGTGTGAAGTGCTATAACTATGGCAAGAATGGTCACCATGCTCGAGATTGTCCTGAGTCGAAGAAGTTACCTTTCTTCACTTACTCTCCTGAATTATATGTATGTTCCCATGCATTAGTTGCTAAATTCTTTTCTAATTGGATTGTAGATACGGGAGCAAATAAACATATAGTTCGGGACAGAGCTGGCTTCGTGAACTTTCACCGCTATCCGATGGGTTCACAATCTGTTGTACTGGGAAACAACAGTGAAAAAGATGTTCTAGGTGTTGGAACATACCAGCTCACATTGAAAGAAGGAAATAAGTTGCTGCTGTTTGATACTGTCTACGCACCTGGGGTGCGGACTTGTCTTTTATCTTTAGTTTCTTTAATGAAATCTGGTTTTGATTTTAGTTCTTGCTCAGATGGCTTGAACATTTTGTATGGTGGCAATGTGTTTGGCCACGCTACATTAAGGAACGATTTTCTTGTACTTGATTTAGATGAATCTTATAATAATTCTCATTTAGTCTTTGTCTCACATTTTGATTCCGATTTAGAATCAATTAAGTGGCATGCTAGGCTTGGTCATATTGGCCAAGATAGGATGAGTCGGTTAGCTAAACAAGGTCTTTTAGACCAACTTCCTAAGGTTAAGTTGCCTAGGTGTGAGTCATGTCTAGCTGGCAAGGCGATCGCGAAGCCTTTTGGTAAGGCTTCAAGGGCGTCAAGCCCTCTTGAGCTTATTCACTCTGATATTTGTGGACCCATGAATGTGAAAGCACATCATGGGGCTTTCTATTTTCTCACTTTTATAGATAATTATTCAAGATATTGGTATATGTACCTATTATCACATTGCTATGAAGCACTTCATGTGTTTAAACGCTTTGTAGCCGAGGGTGAGACCTAGTTAGATCAGAGAATTAAGACTCTTCGAACTGATCGTGGTCGTGAATGCCTCTCTCATATGTTCAAAGAATTTTGTGAGGAAAAAGGTATGCAAAGACAACTCACGATTCTTGGCGCTCCATAACAAAATGGTGTGGCAGAGCGTCGGAATCGAACATTGCTTGACATGGTCAGGTCAATAATGGCACATGCCAAACTCCTAATTAGTTTTTTGGGGGGATGCGGTTAGTCCGCTTATTCAGGATGATACGAGTGAATTTCTACCC
This sequence comes from Carnegiea gigantea, assembly GCA_029747015.1. Classification (NCBI taxonomy): domain Eukaryota; kingdom Viridiplantae; phylum Streptophyta; class Magnoliopsida; order Caryophyllales; family Cactaceae; genus Carnegiea; species Carnegiea gigantea. The sequence continues at coordinate 666,649 of JAKOGI010000316.1, forward strand.
GTTGAGGATTCCATATCTCTTAAAGATAGAGGAAGGAGTTCCTCAGTGGGACACACCAGCACTGGTCCTCAATTTCGGATGAGTGAATGTAGAAGAATTCCTCGACGATAATTTCAAATCGAAGAGGAGATATTCTTGTACACTCCTTTAGAGATAGAGGAGCCTACCTCTTTCCAAGAAGCGATTGATTCACCAAACCACAAAGAATGGATGGAAGTTATGAGGGATGAAATGGACTCTATGGCAATAAATAAGGTTTAGAAACTTGTTGATCTTCCTCCCCGGCGTAAATCGATTGGAAATAGGTGGGTTTTCAAGATAAAACGTCCGGCTGATGTAACGATCGATAAGTTTAAGGCCCGTTTAGTGGCGAAGAGGTTTACGTAAATTGAAGGGGTAAACTATGAAGAAACTTTTTCTCTTGTTGTGAGAATTACCTCTATTCGCCTACTTCTAGCTCTGGTTACCCATCTGGATTCAGAGTTATTCTAGATGGACGTAAAGACTGTATTCCTTAATAGAAATCTTGAAGAAGAGATCTACATGGATCAACATATTGGTTTTGTATCAAAAGGTCAAGAGGACAAAGCCTGTCGTCTTAAAAGATCTATCTATGGTCTCAAACAGTCTTCCAGAGCGTGGTATTTCAGATTTCATGAAACTATTTTTTCTTTTGGTTTGAACATGGTATCTGAAGATCACTGTGTGTATGTCAAGAAAAGTGGAAAGGGGATTATGCTTCTCACTTTGTATGTTCACGGCATACTGTTGGGTGGAAACAACATGGAGATGATCCAGACCACTAAGCAGTGGTTATCTTCCGTCTTCGAGATGAAGGGCATGGGTAAGGCTAGTTATGTCCTAGGCGTAGAAATAACTCGAAACCGTTCTAAGAAAATTCTTGGTTTGAGTCAAGAAGCATACATTAATAAAATCTTGGAACGATTTCGAACGCATTATTCTAAACCCGTCGATACTTCAATTGAAAAGGATCTAACCTTAAGTCTCGATCAATGCCCTAAGACAGACAAAGAAAAGGAGAGAATGAGTAACGTTCCTCATGTAAATGCAATGGGCAGTTTAATGTATGTCATGTTGTGTACACGGCCAGACATTCACTTTGCGATTGGCTTAGTAAGTCGTTACCAAAGCAACCCAAAGCCTTCTCGCTGGCAAGTCGTCAAGAGAATCTTTCGGTACCTACGTGGTATAAGTGATCTGGTGCTTTGCTACCATGAAGGGGATCTTAAGTTGAGAGAATATACGGATGCTGATTGGGGTGGTGACCTGGACGAGTCAAGGTCTACCTCAGGATATGTGTTCACCCTTGGCGGGGGAGCCATATCATGGTGCAGTAAGAAACAAGACTGCATAGCACTTTCGACCATGAAAGCAGAGTATGTTGCTTGTTGCCTTGCTACTCAAGAGGCAATTTGGCTGAAGAGTTTTCTTAAGGATCTCAATCTCACTCATGGAGTTGATGATCCTGTAGAATTGTTACGTGACAATACTGCTGCTATCCAGTTTGCTAAAGATCCCAAGTTCCACAGAAAGACCAAGCATATCAAGAGGCGTTATCATTTTGTCCGAAACGCCATAAACGAGAAGGAAGTTGCCATTAAGTATATATCTACAAGTAAGATGATGGCTGATCCATTAACTGAGCCTATTCCTTTGAGACGCTTTTAAAGCTCATATAATGAGCTTGGGTCTGCATAGGATTTAGTTTTTGACTGTATCTAAGTGTATAATGGACATGTGTACTCTTGTATTAAATATTTATGAAATAAAGAATGATGTTTCTTTTCAGATATTCATGACTATGTGAGTACATTATAAGACACATTGTAATATCACTAGGCTTTAGATTGACCTTGTCACACAGGCAATCGCCCTGACGCTTGAGTAGCGGGTAGGATGAGACCAAATCATATTGACACTAGGTGTGCAATATGGATTACTCATACCAGGTATGTATGAATGAAAGGATATAGTCGCCTTAGTAAGATTAAGATGAGACTTGGGGGAGTCGAATATGAAATAAGTTTTCATATCGAAACCTTATAGCCGAATTTTGAATGTTGTGATTAACATTGTGTATATTAATTTAGTAACTCAGGTTGGTTTTTGAGTAAAAGCCAAACTTACGATTCGCATGGCATAGAAAAGTGACATGCCCAACTTAGTCGGAGTTATGCCATGACACACCCTCATACTGTGTGTACTAAATGTCGACCTATTTGATGGGTGACAAGTGAACTCCCTAACCTTGTCATCGTGTGACACTCATTGGCAATGCTCTTGGACTTAGACTTATAATATGAAATCTGAGTATGATGTTGCTACCTTAATGTGTTATCCAAGGGCCAAAATGTATACGGTCCAGCGGGGCACATTAGGAAAGCAGTTATGCTAAGATGGATTATTTTAATTGTCTAAGGAAGAATCATTCCTCATCACCATATCAAGCCCAAGCGATTATATTCAGTATATAATCAATTGATATATCAGGCATAGAGGGATACACTATAGCAATCCGTGTAAATGGAGACTGGAAAATAGAGACCGAAACATAAAAGAGTCTCTAATTAAATTTGGAGACCAAATTCAGAGACCGAAAACTCTGGTATTAAATTAAAATCAATTTAGGGATCGAAATCAATATATAGTCTCCACTTGAGATTAACACAATTTTCGGTCTCAGATTTGGAGATCGAAATCAGCATACGGTCTCCACTTGAGACCAACACAATTTTCGGTCTCAGATTTGGGAGACCAAATGTCCAAAAGTAGTTTTCAATAGAGACCGAAGTGGTTTTTGGTCTCACATTTAGAGACCAAAATCCAGGCTCGATTTCCATTAGAGACCATAAAAATTTCGGTCTAGAAATTTTTAGGTGAGACTTCTAGAAGGGGTTTCACTTTGAGACCAAAATCCCCGGTCTCTGGTCAATTCAGAGACCGAAATTGATAAGCGGTATCCACTTAGAGACCAAATTGGCTTTCGGTTTCCAAATTCGGTCTCCAACTGTTAGATTTCTTTTACTTATGCTCTCGTCTCTCTGCTTCGACGTCTCCAATTTCTCCTCCTCTTTCTGCTAGCTTCTCGATCCCCATTTCAAACTCTCTCCAAAAGCGCGCCATCCCCTCTCTACTTCGACGCCGACGAGGTTCAAAGCAAAATAGCACCGACTTCCGCCGTCTCCAGTGCCAATCGACGCCTCTCTCGCATCACTGACACCCTATTTATTGAGGTGTTGAACGGTCTGCAGCAAATTAGGTATTGCCATTTCCCGCGAGGTGGTGGTTTCCGATGACAGAAGCCCCGGAATCTGCGGTTGTGTGAGGCAAGTTCTCTAATTCTTTGCAATTGGGTGCCTGACTGAATGTAATTTTCCTTCATCTTCAATGCTTGCCCACCGTTTTTGCTAGTCGCTGGTAGTATCTGCATCACATTGATTGCCATTTTAATGGGTTTTTGTTTTCTCGACTACATTGATGGCGACTACTCATTTCATTTCGTGGGTTTTTAGTAGATTGTTGTACTGCTTTGTATTTGGCCATTTTGTGGGGGGTTTTTATTTTTCTTTGATTATTGCTAATATTAGGAGATTATTTGTTCTTGCTTCTGTAATTTTATTTTGTAGAAATTTTACCCTTTTTCTTTGATGTTAGTTGTTCTAGCACTACTACAATGTCTTCTAGTTCTTGCCGAAATCCTTAACGGCATGGGTCTTTCAAATCTGTAGCTTATCCATGAGCCCTTGTGTTGACATACATTTTAACTTCTTAAAATCTGGGACAATTTTATTCATTTTTTACACCTTTGGTTTAAACAAGATGGAACCCTTGTTGTTATTGTTGTCCCTACAAGGTCTCAAATTATGGGCGAGTTTTGTGCATGTTTTTGGTAATTTTCTGGTACGAGTGTTATGTTATCCCCTCGTTTTATCCCCCGCGAACCAACCAAAAAAACAAGTATGGGCGCAATGAAATCCCCAATAGAACTTCCTTGGAGATTGCTGATGTGGTTTAAATTTCTAGGAGAATGCTACTATGTCCTTCGCTTGCCCCTTATGCCTTGGTTTGAGCCCCTTTGGAGCCAGAGATTTGAAATGAACAGCAGGGTATTAAAAATTGTGAGGACTAAAAGTATAAAACTAGAGATTCCCTTAATCTTCATTTTGGTAAGTTTGGATGAGTTGAAGAGCTAACCTCACGCAATAGCATTTGCATTTCTTTGTATTGGGTTATATCACATGTGCCTGTTTACTCTTCTTTCTTTTTATCTTTATTTCGGGATCATGCCATTGTCTGAAGCCATCTGTCAATGCAACCATGCTGCCCACAGGAAAGGGCATGTGTACCTTCCCGCTCATTGACTTGACTTCATGCATATAAAATCACAACTTGTTTAGGCGTATATTCAAAGCATTATTAATGACAATGCCAGTGAGAAATTGCATATAAATAACCCGAAGTTCTTCCCTGATCAAGAATAGCCTTATAGACAACCCCAAAAGTGCCACTTCCGATTAGATTCTCTGATGGGAACTCATTTGTTACTTTCAGAATGTTGCACGCATTTTTTCATTGGGGTGAGTTTTTCTACTTGCAGACCTCTTTTTTGCATTAGCTTTCTTTCCTCTTTTAGCTTTGTTTTGGTTTGTCTATCTATATTGTTCATCTTTTTCCATATAATCCATCTAATACATATTAGATGTTTAAGTGTTCTCTGTATTCAATATCAATTCACAGAGTTCTAATCGTTGTTGATAGCTGGGGCCGTGCAGAAAAAGAAAGGAACTTATGTCAAGGAATTAACTTAGCAACTACATTGCAGCGCATTGAGAAGAATTTTGTCATAACTGATCCTAGGCTTCCAGATAAGCCAATTGTATGTCTAAATCTAATGAAGCAACCTTATTGTAGTCATCTTAGACTTTTTATGTTGCTTATAGCATTATGCATTTATTTGGGCGTTCTCAGCATTCAAATATTCAGCTCCATAAAATTTGCATTTACGCTTCGGAAAGAAGTGCTACAAGCTCTAGCATGCAATTCATATTGCTTATATCGCAATACTTGACTTTATGTATTGTATATTGCAGATTTTTGCATCTGATAGCTTCCTTGAACTGACAGAGTATTCAAGAGAAGGAGTTTTGGGAAGAAACTGTAGGTATGAACTACCTGTAGCATTTTCAGCTTGTATGACTTCTGCAATGAATGCCATGAGAAAACAGACATTTAATACTTGAGTATCTTATATCACAATCAGGTGTGAAAAGCAATTGATTTCGATGCATTTATTTATGCAAGAGTATTTTTCATATGTGAATGTGAAGAGTTAGCTCATATATGCTTGGTAAACCTTTGGTTGATTCTCAAAATGCAAAGTCAAAAGTAATTTTAGGTGAAGAACCATTATAGAAATAGCTTTGTGAGTATAATCATCTTAAATTATGTTCCTTCTATATGTGCTTTCTCTTTCTCATTGGTTTCATGGAGTAAAGGGGTTTTCATGGCTAGAAGATTGTCAGAACTCCCTCTCTACCCTCCCCTCAAAGTGGATAAGGATGTTATCCATTTCACCCCAACATTCAATCGATGAAAATTAAAAGACGTTATGAAGTGAAGAGAAAAAAAATTGATTAAGATTAAAGGACATTTTGGAAGCTAACAAATTACTCCTATACCTGTTACTCCTATACCTCTTATTTATGTCTTTATGATTGTACTTTGTACTTGGTGTACTCCAGTCGTGTGGCTTGTAGAGTTGTGGTCTCCGACGTGTAGCCGTTGAGCTTGTGGATGTATTTTGCACCTTTATTTATTGCAAGGAACTAATGTAGGGCTTCATGCCTGGGATAACTCCAATTTTTAGGCGGAACTCTGTCCGTTTTTGTCCATAAATATATATGTATACATATATATCTTTGTGTGTGCGTGTGAAAGTATATACACACACACACACACACACACACACACACACACACACATATATATATATATATATACGCGCACACACACACACACACACATTTATATATATACACTAACATAATGCATTTTGTTTGTTTGCGTTTTATGTGCAGTAACAATTCTCTTGGGATCCACAACATGAGGCAGTAGTCAAAAGAGAGTGGCAACAAGCAATTCAAAATTTGGACGCATATTTGTAGCAGTATCAATCCTTGAGTATGGAGCAAGTTTGGGTTGGTGTGTTGTACAATTTGGATGACATTTGTTGATTGACTCATTGGGAGCGTTAGATTATATATATCTGTAAGCAATTATGTGGAATTTTTCTATATATTTGGAAGTGGTTGTATCGAACTAGTTATATATATATTTATGAAATTTGGAATTGTAGTTACATGTTGACGTAATGGAAGTGGTTATGTGGAATTTGTGGCAATTTTGGTCCAAAAATTATTTATAAAAATAGCAGGTTCAAGAGTATGTATGAAAGCAAAATTATTTTAAAAAAAGTTAAATTAGAGACCGAAATTATATCTTGGTCTCTGTTAGAGATCGAGAATAAATTTTGGTCTCAAAAATTGCCGTGGCCAGACTCCATTCTCAATCAGAGACCAAGATCACTATACGTTCTCAAGTGGAGACCGAAATATTTGGTCTCCATTAGAGACCACTACGATTTGGTCTCTAATAGAGACTGGTAGAGTTTGGTCTCAAACAGAGACCAAAAATTTTGGTCTCAAACGGAGACCAAACTGGGCCAGTCTCCATTAGAGACCAAATACATTTGGTCTGAAATTTCGGTCTCAGTTGGAGACCGAAGAGCAAAATTTGGTCTCCAATTTTGAATTGCCACCAAACTTTTGGAGACCGGCCTATTTCGGTCTCCATTCGGTCTCTAAACTTAAATTGAGACCGAATTGATTTTATTTTGAGAACGAATTTTTCGGTCTCTAATGGGCCGGCTTGTTGTAGTGACAGTGTATGTCATTGGTGGTGTTCTTGAATGATTCGAGGTATTGGTTTTCTTGAAAGTGTTATGTCAGTTAAATTTACCAACATATTAAATATGGCAAATCTCGAAAAGAGGGTGTGTCACCTCATAAGTTGGTTTGAGGTTTGTTTTTTGGGGGGGGTTTCCTCTTAGAAGAATCATGAACCAACAGGTTCAGCACACAAGTTCAGGATGCGTTGCAGTGATGAGTTGATGCCCTTTTAAGTTGGATTGAGTGCCCATTGTGAGCAACAACACCTAATCGTTGCCATTATTTTGTAAGGCCAGTGTTGGCCAAATATAACTGCAGTAAATACGAATAAGTGCATTGGGAGACTAAACAAATAAGTAATAAGTGGATATTGAAAATGAAAGTACTGATTGCTTGTACTGAATGACTGTGATCTACCAATTGACCGTAATTGCTACTACATCCTTGGAGAATATAATCCGAAACAAAACAAAGAGCGATAGCCTAAAAACATGAGGCAATAATTAATTCCAGCAAAATAACTAATGAAAATACTCACATCCAACATATACTAAGGGCCTGTTTTTTTCCCGTAGGTAAATTGAGATAGGTAAAAGAATAAAGTGGATTGAAGTAAATTAAAGTGAATTGAAGTAGGTTGAAGTGGATTGAATTTTTTTATGTAATAAATTGAACTTGGTTAAAATAGTGGAAGTGGATTAAAGTAGGTTGAAATAGGTTAAAGTGAGTTGAAATAGGTTGAAGTATGTTGAAGTGGGTTAAGATTGGTATATTAGAATTGACCCATGAAAAGAAAAAGCCCTAAATGGGCACAATTTGAACTTAACAGCAGTACAATCTCATCCATAACTCGAACTTATTCTATTAAAAACCCGGCATCTAATAGTACTCACATTTTCTGTCAAAATTCCGGGTTCATCATACTTTAATTTTGTTAAAAAACAAACTTATAGTCAACATAATAGAGAAGTTCGGTCATGAGGCACAATATGATACACTATAACCTTTACTTGTTAAAATATATGGTGCAAAGACTAACAAAAACGCTTACATAAACAATAATCTGATAACCTAAACCTCCTAGTAGAAAGGAAAGGATAAAATTGCCCATAAGAGAATGTTTTTGACTAGTGGCAAAAATGAAACCCAAAAAAATGCAGATATAGAACAGAAGTCATCGCAAAGGTTGTCTTCGGTAACAACATTTTAAGTAGCGTTTAGTGTTTTGACTAAGTTGACACACTAATCAATCAATTTTTAGTGTTTGGTAACCTACTATTTTGACTGGCATTTCAAGTATCATTTAATGCTTTAAGCAGCATTTTTGAAAAACTAACAGTATTGACTTCTGGCAATCAGAAGTAGCATTTTATATTTTTCGGCCAAAAATATCCTTTGAAAATTTTATATTTGGAGATAATCTATATGCTTTAATTGTCACTTTAAATTAATCAGCTAACCCAACATCTAAATTTAACGAATAAATTTGTTTCAGTCATTCATCTAAACAGTTATCCGCTAATAGTTAAATAGAAAAGCTATCAGCAACTTAAACAACTATCCACTGTCTAAACCGCCATATACAATCTAAACAGCTAATTTTACCGAACAGAGTTAAAGTGACGTTTAGAATAGTTGAATCAACTCAAGGATTAAAGGAAAATGGTAATTTGATTTTTAAAAAGCAAAATGATGACGATGAATTATCAGTATGGGTCTGTTCTTTTCGTTGGTCTTTTTCAATTTACTAACTTCAACAGTTCAACCTACTTCAACCAACTTCAATCCACTTCAATAAAAAATACCAACTTGAACCCATTTTGACTTACTTCAAACTATTTCAACCTACTTCAATCCACCTCCTTCATAATTTTATTCTCACTATTTTAACTAACTCAAAAAATATACCAACTTCAACCAACTTCAACCAAATTCAACCTACTTTAGCTAACTTCAACAAAAAATATCAACTTTAACCTACTTTAACCTTCCAGCTCGTGCTTAAAATATGCTATTTTTACGATATCTTTATATCTGATTTATGCTCAAAATAATTGTTATATTTAGATTTTTATTTGATTTTATTTTCTTTTGTAGGTATTGAATAATTCAGAAAAAAATGCAGGAAAAAGATGAAAAAATGTCAAAAATAAAGCATTGGGCCAGATTGACTCAAACCCGACTCAAATTCCTCAGCCCGTTTTCTTTTATAACCCCAATGAAAAAAAAGAAGAAAATTAAATAAAAACCTCATCCCAGGCATGCATGCAGCACGTGACTACTTTACCCCTTCCCCCCTTAATTCACTCTCTCTCTTCTCTCGGCTCAACAGAACCCGACATTCAAACCCCCTCTCCTTTCGTGACCATCATCTTCATCCTCTCTCCCTCTTCGAACGTCTTTCTCTCTCTCTTCGAACTCCTTTCGCTCTCATCAAAAATCCACGCATCACCACACCGGCATCATTCCTCATCTTCATCCACATCCAAACCACCATCCTCACCCATCACCGAATTTCACGCAACAACTGCCAGCTCGACGTTCATACAACCGTCCATGCCACCATGCGAATCAAGGGGGTGAGATGAAGCCAATTTCGAGTATAAATTGAAGATGCGGCGCAACTAGGTAGGTATCTAGGTTTAGTTTTAAGTTTTTAGGTTTTAATTTATGGGTTTTTGTTTAAGATGAATTTCAGGAATTTAGGGTTGTTCTTGTTTGGATTTTGAATATTAGATCTGTTTTAGCTTTCGAATGCATATAACTAGGCTAGGTTTTGTCAATTCCGAGTTGTCTTCGTAAGGATTGTGTGAAAATTCAAGAGTTGGCTCGAGTCTAAGGATGGTTGATGCACAGTTCAAGGCCCTGTTTCGATCTTCTGCTCCACACCACCAATGTCATCTTCCCATTGGATGTTGTTGAGATTTCGAAATCCCTCTCCTCTGTTGCTCAGTTTTCTGGTCTTATTAGTTTGGTTGAATCGATTATATTCTCACTTTAGTTGAGTTAATTTGGTTGATTTTAGTTTAGTGTGGTTGATTATGTTCTGATTCGATTATGTGATTCGATTATGTTCTTTTTTTCTTTGTAGTTTGTTTGCTTTTAGTTTAGTTGCTCAATTGCTCTGTTCTTTGCTTCTCCCCTGTTGCCCTCTCATGGGTTTGAAAATTTGAAGGCTTTGATGCGATTCTTGTTTGAGATGATTCCATTGATTATGTTTGGCTTTGATTCGTGGCTGTGAGTTTGAGGGTATTAGTCCTATTCACATGATTTAAATTGGTTCTGTGGTTGCTTTGTTTCAATTCAAGCTTTAGTTTGATTCTGCATTTTCGCTACTCAATTTATGCTTTCATTTGATGCATTTAAACCATTCCCCAAACTTGCTACCCTCCTCACTTGAACTGGCATTCATTTGTTTTGTTCGAATTTGGGATGATCTTACTTGCCATCTCCAATTGCTTGACATTTGCAATATTGTGTTGTAGCTTGTGACAATTAGTTTCACCTGCAATCTTGATGGTATTGATTTAATCGATTATCCTGGTATTGATTGGGTTTATTATTGGATTACTTCAATTTGCTACATTAGATCCTACTAGAGCTTGAGCATAATTAGGATTATTTAGAATTTTATTTGGTTATAATCTATATTTTATTTGTTTATTGTTTAATTAGCTTAGAATGACGCTAGAGTAGTTTAAATTCGTACTAAGTGACCTTAATCTCTTCCATCGTCCTTGTGGAGACGACTCTCATGTACTACGACGATAGTCGCAAACCTGCGACATTTTATTTTTCACTCGAAGTTATCAAACACTATCTCAACCAATTGTACCCTTTTACCAATCCAATTTACCAACGAAAAGAACGGCTCTAAGGGTCTGTTATTTTTATAGGTAAATTTCAAAATATCAACCTTAATCCACTTCAACCCACTTCAACGTACGTCAATCTAATTCAATCTTATTTCAATCCACTTTCACTAGTTTAACCAAGTTCAATTTATCACATAAAAAAATTTAACCCATTTCAACTTACTTTAATTCACTTTAATCTATTCAATTCACTTTATTCTTTTATCCACTACAATTTACCCAAAAAAAAAACATGCCCTAAGAGTTTAGACGAGGTGATTAGAGCGGACTTGAAAGTAGTGGGCTTGAAGAAGGACTTGGCTCAGGATAAGAGGTTGTGGCGGAATAGGATTAGAATTTTAGATGGCAGAGAAGTGACTCTGTAGTTGGCCGTAGCTGCAGTGGCTTAGTGCTGGTAGGGGTCTGTCGTACTCGTATGCAGGTTGTGCTTTTTTTTTTTTGGAGTGACGGCAGCTGCTTAACGTGGATTGTTGAGGTACGTTCTTTTCAGCTTTCTTTCAGCTTCTTTCAGCTTCAACTCCTTTGACACTGATTTTCCTCTTTATATGCTTCGCAAGCACTTTTCTCTATTAAACTTTTTTACAAAACCTTTTTCGTGGGTCTCTTCAAATCAACCTCTCTATGAGTATGAATATTGGTAGAGGTAATACTGCCTACAGTTGGATCTCCTCAGACCCTACGAAAGCGGAACCCACACTAAAAGATGGTGGTGTTGTTGTTGTTGCTGTTGCATGGACCATTGCCATGAGGATGTAGTGTACAATGCGGGCACGTGACAAGCGGCTAGTATTAAAAATCTCTTTCTTCTTCCTTTTTTTGGGGGGGGGGGGGGGGGTGTTGTGGGGGCCACAAGAAGATGAGACTGGTCTACTATTCAACTAACCTTCCCCGAGGAAAAAAGGAAAAAGAATAAAAAAAGAAGTGGTACACTGGTGAGTAGCGACCTGTGTGAGTAAGCCGGGACAGCTTATGTCAAGATAGGATAGAAGAACCGTCGTTAGATAATCTAATTGATACAATTATAGGGTAATTCTTTTCATTTCATACATATCAAAAATAATATTTATTTTGATTTTAGACTTCAATAATTTGAACTAGGTCTAAACTTTAATAATTTAATATAGATAAATACTTAAGAACAGTCTGACCTATTGAGATGTTTTATACAATGGTGCTTTTAAATTATATTTTTCAACAAATTTCGCTAGATATTGTCCTTAAATATATATAATTTAAGTTACATATATCTATTTGAAAAAATCACCTAAAAATTACAATATGAAATCACCCATATACTATGAAAAATAAATATCTCAAAAGATCACCCATGTACTATTCGAAACTATTTTTTCAGATCAGATTAATAACGTCCAAAATCCTCAATATATAGTTTAGATTACTAGTATTCAAAAACCTATTCATTTTTGCAGTTCTATAACATCGTTGAAGTTGCCTTTTTGTGTGACAAATGCTTTTCAACTTAGTGTTTTTCCTAGTTTTTTTCCTATGGGTCTTTTAAGATCGGTATGTCTACAGATAGTGATTCTTGTATGGATAAGGTCAATTAAATAGGTAAGATTGTTTATATTTGAATCTTTTTAGATCATACAACAAAATCAACATGCTGAAAATTATTGTTAATATATAATATTGTCAAAGTTCTTTTTTCCAGTCACTTATCATTATTTTCATTGATTGAAAAATTATTCATAACATAAATTGCATTTAATACTTAATTTGATATATTTTTCAATTTAACTATAAATATGTAAATTTTAAAGTTGTTTTTTCGGGTTACTAAGAGACTCCAACCCTCAAATGGGATTTTAAAGGTATAATTTGAATTCACTTATTATCAACTTTTGTGTTCTCCTTTTGAGCTTATTATTACTTATTAGATTGTGTTATTCTTTTGAGTTTATGGTCTTTGCTCATATTAAGAGGGGTTATGATACGGTTACACATGCAATCGCTCATCTCTAATCTCATCACTTTCTTGGAAGGGTATGGTTGGAAAAATTGTCAAATTCGGTTCACAATTTGGCTACAAAAGATATGTGTATCTCTATTGATTGTCATTTAATATACACAAATTTTTGGACGAAATCATCTCACATGTGAGTTACTGTGAGACAAACTTTTTCAGAATTGACTTTTTTGAGGTTTTATAATGGCTATACTATGTTCTGAAGTGACTTTTTAATCTTGGGGGTGACTAATAGTACACATAACGACTTTTATTACAATTCCTATTCTTGCTAAAAATTATTATAAAAATATCCACCTTATAATATATCTTATGTGAGACGGTTTTATAGAAGCCTTACTATTTTATATAATACCCCTTTATTTGGACTTAAAAACATACTGTTATATTTTATTTGCACTTTGAAGAATTAGGGGATAAGAAAAATTAAGGGGCAGCCCGATTGAAATGGAGTGACAGTAGTGTTGGATAGCTGTATTTTCATTTTCACAAACAAAATTAAATGGCGGGTTTGACCCGTAAATTTCTCACGAGTAGAGGATTTAATGACATGACAGAGGCTGTGTGTCTTCTTCTCTTCTCAATTCTCATAGAGTAGTTGGAGTGGGGAAGGTGGAGTTTGAGGTTACTAATTACTCATTAATCTCTCTTTAATTTTGTTTGCACTTCCACTCACTATTCCCACAATTGCACCCTGCAATTTCTCTCCCCTATTCAAACCCACAAAAATGTCAAGTTTCTGGTGAAATTTTGTGATGTGGGTGGCTGATCCCGCTATAAAATATCTGCTGTTGAGCGTTGCGTTACCCCTTTTGGGAGTTCATACAGATAGTGAAGAAAAAGAGAGAGAAAGAGATAGCCCAGCAGTATTCACGTTTTCTTTCTCTTCTTGCTTGCATTTGTGGAGATTGAAAAGGGGGTAAAATCGAATCTCGGTTTAATTTTTTTCGTGTTTACTCTCTTGGGTTGGATCCAGATTCGAACTTGGGGCCTGAAATCAGAGCCGATCTGCATATTCTTCCCCCATTCAAAGCTGTGAAAGGTGTTTTCTGGGTTTTATTTCACATTTGATGAATTTGCGATTCTGATTATGGAGCGGCGGGTTGAAGGGTCGCCAAATGCGCAAAGGGGTATTCGACTTCAAGCTCCCCTTGTAAGCTTACTCGGCTTTTCTTCTGGTTCTTGGAGTAAAATTGTGTAATTTTATCAAATACCCAGATGAGATTCCTGCTTAATGTGGCGAATTATGTTGTTTTGTTTTTTGGTTCGTGAATTTAATTGTGTAATTTTATCAAATACCCAGATGAGATGCCTGCTTAATGTGGCGAATTATGTGGTTTTTTTTTTTTTGTTGGTGAATTTAATTGGGTAATTTCTGTGTCACGAATCTTTTTTTTTTGGGCTTGATAAACAGTCGCAAAGATTTGCCCTTTTAATCGGTTTGAATTTGTGGGATTTAGGTTTTGCAGATTTAGACGGTCCATTCATTTGAGATGCTCTTTGTTGATGCCACTTAATAAGTTTGCATTGAATGCTGCTTATTTATGAAACTTTGTTGTACGTACCATTTTGTGCAGTTTTTATATTAGTGCCCAGATTTTCATTTCCTTTTTTGCTTTTTGTGGGGGAGGGTGAGTTGAAGGAGGCATTGATGAGGAATGTTTCCCGATCATCTTCACTGGTGGGTTTACGTGCCTTTGGATTGTGTGCTACTCATCTGTTGCTTCCTTTTTTATGTTCTTATTACGCTAGCTGATGCCAGAGCCAATGCATTTAGTGTGTGTTCTTATAGTACCAAAAAGACTCATCTTCTTCCAAATGATAGGAAAATGAACTCTTTTACTGGGTATGAACTCTTGTTAGCCATCTCTCTCTGTTACAATGGTAAGAGATATATACGTTAAGAAAATAACAAATATGAGGTGCCTTGGTGCCTTTTCATTAGCGAAGAAGGGTGCATTTGCCATGGATAGAAGGCGGCTAAACATATAACTTTCCGGGGTCTTGGAACATTGGTTGTATTTCAACCTCTCCCACTATATGTCGTAGGGGGAATACAGAGCCAATAGACAATAATGTACTTATCTTCTAGTCTGTAATTGTATACGCATCTCATTGGATTTAACCTGAAACATAACTGCTTCAATGTGGTTTAGAAATTTGATAAGAGTGTGTAATGATATTTCATGATTTGTACTAAGTAATGTATTGGCAAGTGATGGTGGATAAAAAGAAAAGTTGCGGAATACAAGTGGCTGGAGCTCAAGCTTGTAGGGAATGGGGGTGTATTAACAATCATCAACATATTCATCTCATGATTGTGAGCATCAATTTCTTGATAGCCAGCTGTATCAAGTTATACCTTCATGAGTCTTGGATTCGCCTTGCTTAGGGGCAAACGGCTCAATTTATATGGATTTTACCTTTTCTCATAGACGTATCTACTTTGTTTTCGTACTTGCATATGTATTTCATGTACTTTCCCCCACCCAACCTGGGTGGGACTCTTGGGGTATGGATTTTTTTTGTTTTTTTTGGTTGCTGTGGAGATTCATTAATTTGGGATCATGGCTTAATTGCTTTATCTGACATAGGCTTATGTATGTCACTCAGTGACTCTTGAGGAATGATCTTTTTCCTAAAGCGGATGCCTTACATATTGTCTTAGAGTCTTGTCTAGAAACAGTTATTGTTGATCATAGACAAGTTAGGGTTGCTTTTAGTCACTTGGGAGGGCATTCAATTTAATTTTGACAGATGTGGTTCTCTTGCTGAAATGGTCCCATCAGGTTTGTGAGGTCTGGTAGCTATTTTTCACTCTGATGATGATGAGCTTGGGGGGCATACATATATTCTGCGAGGAAAGGAAGAAGTATTAGTGATGTATGAATGCTGCACAAACACAACAAACACTTTAGTCTTCAAGTTTAAACATGCAACTTACATCAACAACTAGAATTGAACCTACTAAGCTAGATGTGGGAATTATGAGAAGATCCAGGTGTAGGCTATCCTGCAAGTGGAGAGGCTTTCTCTGATCAAACACAAGATGCACTTAAAATATATTTCATATGATCATGTGTTGATCATGTCTGCATGTGTTATGGGTAAAACTATTGCAGCTAAACCCCCCCTCCCCAAAACAATTTTAAAAAAATCAAAAAAAGGCTGGGAGTCTGGAGTATGGATATGTACGTCGTGTGTGCAGGGCTGTGTTCTGCATCTGTGCGAATCCCTAAGATTGGGTATATATGTTCATTTTTTTATCGCTCATAACTATGTGTGCTTTTGTCTCTTTCATTTTTATATGTGATTTTTTGTTTTTATGTCAGCAGTCTTATGTGTGAGCAACTGTTCCAGGTGGACTCTGTATCATGCTACTGCAAAGTAGATGCAGGTTTAAAAACAGTTGCTACTGCAAGAAAATTTGTTCCGGGGTCAAAGATCTGTATCCAGCCAGATATCAATCCCCGTGCCCACAGGAGCAGGAGTTCCCGCAGGGAGAGGAATCGAGTTCAGCCACCCCTCTTGCCTGGTCTCCCTGATGATCTTGCGATTGCTTGTCTAATCCGAGTTCCTCGTGTGGAGCATCGAAAGCTCCGCCTAGTTTGTAAAAGATGGCAACGACTTCTATCTGGAAACTTCTATTATTCTCTCAGGAAAAACCTCGGAATGGCAGAAGAGTGGGTATATGTGATGAAAAGGGACCGTGATGGAAAGATTTCATGGCATGCCTTCGATCCTACTTACCAGCTCTGGCAACCACTTCCACCTGTCCCTGTGGAGTACTCTGAAGCTCGAGGATTTGGATGTGCTGTTCTAAGCGGCTGCCATCTTTACTTATTTGGAGGTGAGGATCCACTTAGGGGGTCTATGAGACGTGTTGTATTCTATAACGCAAGGACCAATAAATGGCACCCGGCTCCTAGCATGATTCGAAGGCGTCATTGTTTTGGTTCTTGCGTCATAGATAACTGCCTTTATGTGGCTGGTGGGGAATGTGAAGGAATCCAAAGAGCTCTCCGCTCCGCTGAAGTTTATGACCCACACAGGAGCAAGTGGAGCTCAATTGCAGAGATGGGCACAGGGATGGTGCCTTTCATAGGGGTGGTACACAATGGAAAGTGGTATTTAAAGGGACTTGGTTCACGCCGTCAGGTCATGAGTGAGGCTTACGACGCCGAGACAAACACCTGGACTCCTGTCAATGACGGGATGATTGCAGGTTGGAGAAATCCAAGTACCACCATGAATGGGCACCTGTATTCAATAGATTGCAGGGATGGTTGCAAGCTTAGGGTTTATGATGAAGCAACTGATTCTTGGAACAAATTCATCGACAGTAAGCTCCATCTTGGGAGTTCCAGGGCTCTAGAGGCGGCTGCACTTGTTCCCCTTAATGGGAAGCTGTGCATTATCCGTAACAACATGAGTATCAGCCTGGTTGACGTCTCGAGTCCTGACAAACATGTGGAGAGCAATCCACACTTGTGGGAAAATATTGCTGGGAAGGGTCATTTCAGGACCCTGGTAACTAATCTATGGTCAAGTATAGCTGGCCGAAGCAGCTTGAAGAGTCATATTGTGCACTGCCAAGTGCTACAAGCTTGAGAATCGATGGTGCGGAGTTCATACTGCATTGATTCTCATACAATATTAGCATCTGTTCATTCTACATTCAGCAGGGCATTACTGGTTCCATGCTATGCAAATGTGGAATTCATCAACGTTTGTGTAGCTTCGAATCCGTGTTCGTGCAGCTCCTTCCAATCAGGTTGAATATTCTTTTTCCCATCTTCCCAGAATCTGATGCCTTCCCGGCTGCATCAAGTCAACAGTGCCTCCGTATTGTACATCAGCGCAAAGTGCATAGAGAATACTCTTCCTAGCTCCGGCTAGTATTGTGGAAAGAAAAAGAGGGCCTTGAAGCAAGCAGAAGCTCATGGGTTGGTTGGTTCAGTTTGGCTCTGTTTGTCGCCATCTTCGAGTGATGAGTTGATTTTGCTGATGATGGCTTTCCCAAAGCGGCTTGATGTTCATATGTTGGAGTGAAATGGTTTCCAGTTTCAGATAAAAGCATGTGAAAACTCGTGGGGCGCATGTCTACAGCATGTGTGCATGATTCTGGAACTTGATCTTAGTAGAATAGTATGTCATTGAAGTGATATCAACACTTTGTGAAGATCGATCGTGAGTTATTCAAACTAAACCTCCAAATTTATGTCATGATGTGAATACGTACTTGAAGGTAGTTGTTGATGTTTCCATTGTGTGCTAGGTACAAAGTTCCAGTAATACCTGATAGTTTCATTGTGAAAAATCCATATATTTCTCTTTTTGGTTTTGAGCTAGGATTATGCTTCTAGATAACAAAATTAGAAGAGTTCCCTCGAGGATCCAAACTTAAGGCTTTATTGTCATATCATTCTCTTTTCTCAGGCACACAGTATAGACAGACATAAGACCCAACAAATGTGAAATTTAAACCAATTCTGTATATCAATACCCACTTTTACAGATACAATGATTTTTTTATTTTTTATTTTTGGTGCAGAAGAGGGCTAAGCTCCGAAAGTTATATTATTCCCATCAAGCATTTCTAGGCCAAGCAGCCCCAATACAATCAGCATAGAGTAAGTCGCATGGCTTCCCGCGGTTAGAGATACTATGATATGGCATGAGATGACCAAAGCGTCATCAACGAGTTCGATTCTTAATGATTTTTGCCAAAAAGGAAAAGCTTTCTTTTAATCATCCTCAAAATGGAGAGAGATATTTAGAAGTGTTGACCTATGCGAGATTATTGGAGTATGAAAGTGGATATTGTCCTATATTAATAAAATATCGAGAATATAAAAGTGGATGTTAGCACACATTGACAAAATTAAAGGGTTTGAACATATATATAAATTTGCGAGTTATTCCATTCATTGCTAATTGATTGTGGATTAGAACTTCAGTTGAGCTTATCTGCATGACTCTTTGTTGATAACCTAATTGATATAAAAAACTTAACAGAGATTATGATGCGAAGCCAAGAATACACATTCATACTCACTAACACACAACGAAATACACATTTACATTTCAATTGTTCATACATCAATACAATGCAACACGCACTTAATACACATTAATTCATACTCACTAACACAACCAAATACACATTTACATTTCAATTATTACACATCAATACAATGCAAGATAAAAACACACACATGCAACGAACTAACCCAGATCTAGGGCACAAAAAACCCATTAATAGAAGTAGTAATTGGCCCAAAAAGATTCCAATTTGTTCTTGATGCAAGCGGGTATAGTCTCAAACTGCTGTGCAGGTAGTTTCTGGGTGAAAGGTCCAACATGGAATTCAACCATACCCGAATCCGAATCAACATCCAAACCCGTAACAGGTACCCATAAGAACCTCTTAGCTTGAATCCCAGAAACTTGTGAAATTTTACCATAACTCAGCTCACCCTTGATGATCCTATCATAGTAGACAAGCTGACCATCAGCAAATTTGACATAGCAGGTGTTCTCCATCTCCACACTAAAGCTTCCATCTTCGGAGGAGAAAGAGTATGATTTGACTGCATTTGGGAGGATCCCCTTTGGGATGTTGTAGACGGGCAAAATGTCATGGATATCTGGGGATCCAACTCCACTGATGGATCTGGAAGATGGGTATGGGTCGGAGAAGGGGAGGGAGGAGAGAGAAAGTAGAGAGATGAAGAGGGCAATTGAGTGATTAACCATTGCTGATTGAGGCTTTGGGTAAGGAAATTGATGTTGACTATATTTTTGAGGACAAGGGCTTCTTCCTCAAGCTTTACAAAATTACAAGTGCGTGGGTATGTTGGGGTGGAGTAGATAGAAGTTAGATAGCAAATATGGGAAATTACGAATCCGCCCCACGTTTGTCTGCAAGTTTGTCGACCTGTCTAGATAGTGATATGCCTTGACTATGCTTTTTGGCCTTACCTATGAAAATTTCATATCTTGTAGTTAGGAATCTTAATGATAGTAAACTGAATATATTCAATGAGGTTCGTTGTCATACGCTGCCACAATTGTGGGTGGATAATTGATCGGGTTAGATCGAATTAGGACCAGTTTGTTTACAGAGTGGATTGAGTTGGATTATGGTTGGCCCATTAATCATTTGGATCAGGCTGAGCCTTTTGTGTAAATAAATGGGTTGGGTTGGATCGGCCTATGGACGACCCGATTTTGACCATTTTAAAATGGAACAAACTTGCACAAAAATATTATGTATAATAATTATTTTAATGTACAAAGTATTGGTAATAAGTTTAACTAATTGAAACATATAAATTAGTGTGTCAAGTAGGTTGAAAAAATAATAGATCAATAAAAGGGCCGTTAATAGGTCGATCCAGTCCGACCCGTTAATATGTCTTAATGGGCCGACCAACTATTGACCCAGTTCATTATTGGCTCTGCTCTTTATTGGCCATATTTTAAACGAACAGATTCGTTTGATCCAATGGATACCTGATTCGTTGCACGCCCCTAGTGACCATGTTCAAAATACGAAGGTTATTTCCATAAATTTATGCAAGACCTTCACTGTCAATCTTAAATTTTGATTTAGTTTAATTTCTTAACAAAACTAATGCTGACTTCTAATACACACACACATACACACACATACATATACATACATACACACACACACACACACACACACATATACACACACACAAAGATATATATATATATATATATATATATATATATATATATATATATTATATATATATATATATATCTTTGTATATGTGTATATATATATATACACACACACACACATATGCGCGCGCGTACACACACACACATACACACACATATATATATATACACACACAAAAGACACAGACACAGACACAGACACAGACACACATATATATATATATATAAGTACACATATATATATATGTACTTATATATATATATATGTGTGTGTGTGTATATATATATATATATACGTATATATATATATATATATATAAGTGGGCTCGAACGTTGCGATTATAACACGTGTCATATTAAATCCTTATTAAAATTTTATTTAAAAATAAAAATTTAAATAATTTGTAATTTAAAGTCATCAAAATGAATGGTATATTTTCAACAGCTTTAAGGAAGAAAAAATAAATTACAGACATGTTAATATTATTATTTCTAAAAGTTTAAATTTAAAAATTAATTATAATATTTCTAAAAATATTTTAGTTGAAATTTTAGAGCACCCCGTTCAAAACACAAATTTAAATGCTAGTTTCTTCTAATCCTGACTTTCACGTACAATTGAAATCTACAATCTGTTACCAAAAGTTTCAGATCTCACTACGACTTTTATGACCGGATCAAAATTTTCAGGTATCTCAAAAAGTTTCTGAGTAGACAAGATAAAGTAGGCGAACCGCTAATTCTTTCCAACTACTTTGTGATATTCAAATTAAGGGCGTGTTCGGTAATAGCGTTTTGTATAGTGTTTGACGTTTTGAATAAATCAATACATTCATCAGATAATTTTTAGTGCTCGGTAACATAATGCTTTGGCTAGCATTTTAGGTAGTGTTTAACGTTTTAAGCAGCGTTTTTCAAAAGCTAATAGTATTAACGTTTGACATTCAAAAGTAACGTTTCATATTTTTAGGCAAAAAAAATCCTTCGACAATTTTATCTTTGAAAATTATTTATATCATTTTATGTCAATTTATATTAATCAGTTAACCCGACAGCTAAATTTACTGAACATATTTATTTCAACTGTTCATCTAAACGGCTATCCTCTAATAGTTAAATTAAAAACGCTATCTGCTGCCTAAATAACTATCCGCCACTTAAATCACTATTCTTGCCAAACAGGGCCTAAATTTAGAAGGAACTTGGTTTATTGGGGCTCCGGCATTGACTCAGGTTCCACTCGCCATCTCTAGCTAGTATGGCTAGTATGGGTGCATCACAACCACAAGCACTTGTCTTTACTCGTGGGTAAATATGATACTGTGTTTTAGCACTTGTGCTCTAAATCTCCCGGAACTTGTTAGGAAGCAGACATAGGACAACACAAAAACAAGTAAAAACATTCGGACTGTCACTCAAGAAGAGTTCTGCACATGCAAGTAGGACTAATAATCGCCCTCGAAGCACGAGGATATGTACATATTATACTTATAATCGGCAGTCTGGATACCGATCCTCCATTCTTGCGGCATTTTGGCCATCTCAAAATCTGCAGAAGATAGGCCTGTTGCCTATTCTGTCAATAGCATCGGGATCTCATCATCGACAGCAGGTGGAAGCTGCAGATTATGCAAAGAAGATGGAAAGAAGATACTATTAGCAACTCGCAAACCCAGATATAGATAGATGACGCTGTATCTTGTCAATCAAGGTCCACATTCAGGCATACGTAAAGATTAGCGGAATGCCTAATTCTAGCAACATCATTATCTTTCCACATCTCCATCGTAGTAAATAATGCCCAGTCAATAGAAACCGCCTTTTCAAGTACGAGGACCATGCTAATGATGCCATTACGAACGAGCACGTCTATTTGTTATGGACATTCCTAGGGAAGTGCCTATTCAGGTACAAATGATCACCAATAAGCAACCCCAAATTGTACGTGCTTTTGACAACCAAAGAAAAATCGGATATACGCCATAGACTTTTCAAAAAGAGCGAAACTTCCTCAGAAACTTCAAGCATAAAACAACACAAAGTGCAATCCCCACAACCAATCACGAACCCACATGTAAGCAAGATAGACACAAAAATACATGCCTCTGAGTGGATAACTACCGGTCTCAGTCGTTCGATAATTTCTCTATTCTTTTCGACACATGACAAATACTTTTTCGTACTTATTGTTAAAACATGCTGCTGAATTATAGTTTAAATGTGCTGTAATATGCTAAATGATTGAAGAAAATATAACTACATATTTTCAATAAATGCTTAACGACACTAAATTGTGCTGAAAGTTGTTCAATGCTGACAATAAATACCCATCGTAAGTCGAAAAGATTATGCCCATAAAGGGGATGGGCATAATTAATTAAGGACCCCCGATGCATTAAAATGCATCATTTTCTGGTTGGTGTCCATTGTTCATTTCCTATATGTGTGCATATTTGCGTCAGTTGAGTAGCATATGTGCAATTAATAAACAATATTCTAGAAGATTTGCTAAATAACACCAAGTTTTACTTCATCTAACCTACACAACCCTGACAAATAAAGGCAATAATATCATCAATCTAAACAATTAGATAGATTATCAAGAAATTTACAGAATCAAAGAAACAACAGTCAAATAAACCACTAAAAAAGCAACGAATAACAAGAAGTGAACAGAATCTTGATATGAGAAAGAATTGATCATTAATCAAGAAGCAAGAACACCAACGATCAACGAAAGTCAACAAACTCAATCCACCAAGTCAACACATCAAATTTCACATTTAAGATCCCAATCAGATGCCATAGTCTCACGCAATCGATAAATCAATACCTCGAAGGGAAGGTTCCATGATCGAGAGGAATAAGAGACAGAAACGCCAGATTTGCAGGAATGAATGGTCTGAAACTGAGCAACACTGAGCTTCTTGTTGATGAGACCGACCTGGAAGTAAATCGAATCAGAGGGAGGCAAATCGACCTTGATTTCATCGACGTCGAACCAGAGGAAGAATCGCTTGACTTGGATGCCTTTGAGGTTAGTGATGGAGCCGAGCTTGAGGGTTCCGGTGATGCGCTTGTCGTAGTAGACCAAGTACTCGAACTGGACATAGCAGGTCTGGTCGAGCTCCACCACGAAGGTCCCATCGTCCGGGTTGTAGGAGTAGCGGGTCACGCAGTCGGGTAGGAGGCCCCTTGGAAGGCCGAATTTGGGGAGGATGTCGTAGACGGAAGGTGCTGGCGGTGGTAATGGTGCTTGGGCGTGGGCGGAGGTTGAGGAGAGAGAAAGGAGGATGAGGTGGAGGAGAGAGAAAATGGAGAGGCAAGTGTAGCTATTCGAGGACGGCATCATTGGAGGTTGATCAGAAATGGAGAGAGAGAGAGAGAGAGAGAGAGACTGGAGTTGGATATGAAGCGTAATGTAATGTAATACCATGTCAAGTTACTGTCTCGCAGTCGCTCACAAATCAGACATCTGATTTTGTCATCGCACGCGACCCACGAGATCCGACGCCACTGTAACAATTGTTTTTCCTTCAGTCACTGATGGACAAACGGCGCGTTTGGGAAAAAATAAATTATTTTAGTAATAGTTCGCTATTTTATTAATTGTTAATAGTTTTATTAGAAATTAGTTGTGGTTTATTAGTTAGTTATTTAACTAATAATTTAAAAAGAATAGACTAATAAATGTAGTTATTGAAGTAGTAAATTTATGTAAAATGACTAAAAAGCTACAATAAATAAAAGCTTTTAGTAAATAAAAAGAGAAATTTATGTAAGATGACTAAAACACCATTATAAGTATCGTTTTCGTTTCAACCACTGGTAGATGTAGGGTACGTTTGGTGAAATAAATTGTTTTGCTAATAATTAGCTATTTTATTAATTGTTAGAGATTTTATTAACAATTAGTTGTGATTCATTAGTAGTTAATCATTAGTTATTTAACTAGTGATTTAAAAAAAAATTATATTTGGTAAATGTAACTGTCTGAAGTATCAAAATTTATGTAAAATAACAAAAAATGGTACAATAAATAAAGGTTTTTAGTAAATAGAAAGAAGAATTTTGTATTTCACAATGCAACCACTAGTTAGAGTTCTTAAAAGCTACTTTCATTAGCTTTTAAGAAGCACGACATAAATCTACAACCACTACCTCATTCACTACTTATCTAACACTTTTAAGTAGTGGTTTATAATATTTTGACAAATACAAATCATTAACCTGTAGTTCTGAACACATTCGTAATCACAAGCCCTTTTAATACAAATACATAGTTCGACACTCTTCAAATCTATGTTTTATAAATAAGTAAGATCTGATATTAGAGAACTTTGTTCTTTCATAAGTCAATATTAACTCAACTCTAAAAAATTAAAAGTCTGTACACTAAAAAACTGCTCTTTTTAACATTATATTTTTGTTGTGGTTCTTTTCGTTTCAATCATTACTATTCAATATTTAACAGTTTGACACACTATTGTTTATTTATAAATAGTACGGACACATATTAATGGACACCCAAACGTTGAAATGAATGAAGTTATGGTTCGAAATAATTCAGCTAGTTTTGTAATTAATGCGAAATATCTGCATGCTAAGATAACTCTTTAATAATACAATTTAATACTAGCTTTTAAATTGTACTATGCACGATTTGTTTTAAAATTTTGAACGAGGTATTTTAGAAATATTACAATTAATTTTATAATTTAAATTTTTAGAAACAATACTATTAACATATCAATAATTTATTTTTTCTCTCTATATAAGTAGTTAAAAATACATTATTCATTATGATGAATTTGAATCACATATTATTTTAATTTTAGACATATGTCATAACCGCATCATTTGCACTCACTTTTATATATAAATATATAATTTAATTGTTTATTGATCAAAGTTGAGTTAATTATACAAGCTCATAAGAGGTAGAACCTTCCCTATATATTATTTCTTTTTCTTTTACATTACTCAAAT
This sequence comes from Carnegiea gigantea, assembly GCA_029747015.1. NCBI lineage: Eukaryota > Viridiplantae > Streptophyta > Magnoliopsida > Caryophyllales > Cactaceae > Carnegiea > Carnegiea gigantea. The sequence continues at coordinate 692,184 of JAKOGI010000316.1, forward strand.
ATGAAATTTTATGTAAAGAAACATCTATTGGAAGACTTGAGATTGAGAAAAGTATTGACGTAAAAAGGTCCAATTAACAAGCCTCCACTCATTGGGCTCCTCAACTTGGATTGTAAAATGGGCAGCCGAAGGTCCTTTTTTTTTTTTTCCTTTCAAATGAGCAACGAATATAGTACAATACAATGGAATGAAGGGAGAATCGAACATGTGACCTAATATACTCAGGACATCAATTTTAATCATTTGGCTAAGATCTTATCGGCAAAGAGAAGATTAGTATTAAGCATGGCTTAACCTAATAAGACACTAGAGAGGAGATGAATGACTTCCCTCATTTTGTCCTTAGCCTAATAAGATGGATTTTATTTCGAGGAGCACTGTACTCATTAAAAAAAAAAAATACAACAAACAGAATATTGGTGGTTGCGCTACACTGCTATTATCTATTCTTTGTTTAAAAAGAAAGGTATATTATCTTCGTGGTTTTTTAATAAATTAGAATGATATCTGTTAGTCAAACTTGACGAACCCCACTTCAATGAGACACATGCTACACATGTACGTCGTCGTTTTTAGGGGACCCGTAATGATCGAAGTGAATTGTTTGCAAGTTTGCGTCAACTAGGTTATGCACTCTTTCGTGCATGAATGTATGCACCTATTTTTTCCTTATTGTATTGTATATTTTGTGGCTATATCTTTTTAGTTAGGCAACAATTTAATATATGGACTAATGAATCTTGATGCCTTGCAATATCGTCACAATTAACAAGAAAACAAATTGTTCTTTAAGAATCATATATAATAGAGTCCCTTAACGTTCAATCACAATTTGTTTGTAGATAGGGACTTGCATATTCAAATGACAACTTAGCCAAAGATTGAGACTCTTTTTGATCCAAACTAGACCATGGTAGTATAGTACAAGTTGTGAACTGACTTGTTAAGAGTTGATTACAGTTTACACATGTTAATTCGCGCCCTAAAAAGAGAGAGAGAGAACCAGAGATTATTGGCACCCCGTAAATAATGCAAAATGATAAGTCATAAGTGTCTTGTTGCAAGATCCTTTATAAGTGTCTTGTTTTGACTTAAAAATAATATTATTATATTTTTAAATTGAAAAACATGGTAAGATCAAATAGTGAAAGCATATTAATTATAGCTTATAAATTGCAGAAAATCATCTTTTTATCCATAATTTGCCACATTTTAAAAATATGTATCATATGTACGTACTTGTGGATAGGGTTTATGCAATCAGGGTATCATTTAGTATTTGGTCGGCACAGCTGACGAATATTTATAGCTAACAATTCATAATTAAGTGTAATCATTGAAAACTTTATTATTTCAAATCATAAAATATATTAATTTTTTATGAGGCAAGACACTTAGGAGTGTCTTGTGGTAAGACATATATTACTATCCATAATAATTGTTGCTAGCCACCATGCATTCCCTTTCTTGCTCAACGTAACCATCTCTTATTGCTGGAAAAGCTGGCAATGGAATATATCACAAAGCCTATATTTAATTAGTACAATGCCATTAAAAGCCAACGTTACATTGTAGAGACGATACCACCTCTAAACGGAACTAACGTATGTATGCTGTTATGCATCCATTCATTCACTGTCATTTCATTCATTTATTCCCTCCTCAACGGTCAACCACACCACTGGCCCCTTTGCCTTAATGAACAATTATTAGGAAGTCGTCTTTTCACTAGGCCACTTGGTTGTCCCTCTCTTATGCCAATTGATTTCAAAGAAAAGGAAGCCCAAACACATAATATATGGTCCCTAGAAATTATAGAGCTCTTTTTGGGTAAAAACTTATATATATATATATAGAGAGAGAGAGAAGGACTATTCAGGTAGGATGAAATTTTATAAAATGACCGCATAGACATGTAGTCTATATCTCCCTTAAACATGATCACCAAATATAGTACTGATCATTGCCAAAATCAAAACTATTGATCACTAAGACTAAAACTATTAATCACCAAACATATCTAGTATAGATTATGTTTATAGTATGTGTTTTTATATATGATATTGGCTGCGGGTCAATAGATTTTCTTGTAGACGTTGATCATGAGAGTAATTTATGAATTGGCGATCGTCTCTATCATAAATATTAAAATATATAATTTTATTGACATTTGTACGGCTCCCGTTACCCCCTCATCTCAATTAATATATAAAATTATTAATTTAGTCAAGAGAAAAGAAAACAATATTTACATCTAATGAGTGATTGTCAAATATCTAATCAAGTTGTAATCACTCAATTTTAAATATAGTTATATAGATATAGACTAGAAAGATAATAAACACACACAACATGAGCGTCGTACTCTCCACTAGAGATGATGACGATAATAATAATAATAATAATTACAATAATAATTAAGTTGAAAAATAAATATCTTAATAATAAGTTGAACATATGGAAGTGTGATGAATTCTAGAAGATGACATGGTAAAATACAACATAACAACAAAGCAAGACTCCATACAACATGCGAGCCATCAAAACCTTCCCACCATCACTTGTGAGCTTTCCGCTTCCCCCACCACCAGAGCCGCTATCTGTAAATTATATTAATTATATTAATTACAAAATTAAATATATGCAATCAACTATCTCAAATTGATTGATTAATTATACCAAAAATTAATTAATTAAATTACCTGTTGTGGCTGGAGCAGTAGCAGTGGTAGTAGTAGCGTTGGTTGGAGCAGCTGCAGCTTTTGCAAAATCATTGAAAACCTTCACATCCGGATCATTGGGTGCCAAGTGCAAAAGTGCTGGCATTGATCACACCAATTAAATTCATATATCAATCATAATTCATCTAATTTTGTTAATTTTCAACATACCCATCAATTGTTCCCAAAACATGTATTAGCATTAGTCGAATTTCATTGCATCTAAACAAGTTTCGATTATCAACACAAACTGATTTAAGTGGTTTGACATTTGTTCTCCTTAAGTAAAGTATCGAGTTCGAGTCTTGTGATTGAAGAAAATCTGTGACGGGAGAGCTCTACCCCTTCTTGAGCCAATAGTAACTCAATTCTAGTGAAATTGAGGATCCAAGACCAAATAAAACAAGTCTCAATTGAGAAACAACTCATAGATACTTTATTAGTTGAGATGTACATATGTGTACCTGGGCATTCAGAGACGTTAGTAGGGGTCTGACAAGTATGAGGGAGGGTAAGTGCTAAGGTGGTATTGATCTTCAAACCAAGTTTAGGATCATTCCTATCCTTGATTAAGAGACACAAACACTTCATGCTGTCTCTGACAACTTGTTGAAGGCCGGTGCAGCAGTCCGGTGTGGGAGCCTTGGCACGGCCTCCTACGTAGGGAAGACATGTAGCGAGACCAGCTAAGGGTCCAGCGCACTCTGCTCTATCTTTGTTTATGTCCGAACTTGCCAACTTCACTTGTACCATCACCAACACCACCAGTAACATCATTAAGCATACTTGAGTAGTATTAGCATACCATGTTCTTCTTCCCATGTTTGATTTGCAAATGGGTTAGGGTTAGGGTTAGCGTTAGGGATAGGGAAGATGGAAGAGGCTAATTAAGCAAGCAAGCTTTAATTTGAAATGTAAAGTTTAGCACTTTAGCTCCATGATGGGTGGCTTTATTATATATAAGTGTGGCCAAAGCGGACTACCATATGACACACTAATGTAGATAAGGTGGATGTCCACGAGAGAGATTGGGATAGTGGGGTTGCCTAGGCATGCCTAGTGGGGAACTTTATTATTGTTATTGTTATTATGATTATGGCTACATCTATCCAAAAGTTACTAAACAAGGGTTTCTTTACGTTCACATGTGAATAGACCTCTTTAACATATCCCTCCATAATTTTTTTAAATACGTATTGGCATTGCTCTCTCTGTTTTATTAAAGTTTCAAAACAGGTGAAGAATAATATATATTGACCCTCGATTTTAAAATATGTAATGAATTGAAAAAAATCTAAGAATTATAATCTAAACTACTTTTGTAATGATTTATAATTATGTTTTTTAACATTTAAAATTCCATTAAATTTATAGAAAAAAAGAAGGTCAAAATATGCCATCTTTGACCAGTTTTGACAAAATTTAACTTGAATACATCGCATGATCATATGAAAAAGTCGCAATATAACATTAGATGGAGGTGTTGAGACATTATTTCGTGAAATTGAGCATTTCAGAACCTATAATTCTTGTATTCATACACAGCTATATTGTCATTCAATTCATGTATGAATGATGAAGAAAGTTGCAGTGAGGAACCCGTGATAATGGTAATAGTGAATCTTGTGATCAAATCAAATAGAATACTGTACGTTTACAACCCCCAATCTTGTCACATACAAACAGTTTCTATTCTCGGATTGGAGTACATCACGATAAATTTACTAATCGTCATAGAGATGATCTAGTGGTATCTATTTTACGTACCTCCTTCTAGAAAAATACGGGTACAATTGTGTTTAAGTGAAAGGAATATGAGAAGGATAGCTAGCATACAACTACTAAGGTTCCATACCTATAAGTCAGCAATGTGGCCTTTACTTTAAAGTGGTGACATTATTTATCACCACTTGCAAAAAGTTCAAATGTAAGTGGGTTACGTTGTGTTGTGTTGTATGTTTTCTAGTTGCTTGGGATCAAATGATTGATTGGTTACAATATGGTTTTGCAGGTTATCAATTCTTTGAGTATGGATTATAATAGTAAGTAAATTTTCTTGTCGAGTCAGTTATCAAGCTTTTGGAATCACCTTGTTGAATTAAGGTATTATCATAAAATAATGATTGAGTGGAAAAGAAGTATTTTGAAGTGTATCAATTAATTTTCTTTGAAGAATGATTTGTTTGTAATTTTGTGATGTACTATTTGGATATGAAACTTATTATAGATGTTATAAGGCTTTCAATTAATGAATTCGATCATTAGTTATGGTAAAAAAATAGAAATTAAGGGGTATTATACAAGAAAAATACATATTATGAAACCTATCTTCTGTATTTGGCTAACAACTTTTTAAAAGTTTTTTCAGATTAAAATTAACTATTTGATCAAGTCAAAAAAAATAACAGCTAATGCAAATAGCTAACATCTGTTTACCAAGGATGATCCTTGTCAATTTTTTTTTTCTCTTTTGAAAAATCAACCATATGCCCTTTTTTGGCATTAGATATGCCCTTTTCAGTTTTAAAATTTAAGTTTAGACTTTTTTTTTTTTAACTTGGATTATACAGACTATAGCAAAATGTCCCTCTAAACTTCATCTACTCTATTTCTGTGAAGTAGCAGGTAGTCTGCGGGTTTAAATTTAGGGTCAATCAGAATTAATCTCTCTGTAATTTTACAATTTAAAGATAATACTGTTATATCTGACCTCCACATCCTGCCTAACGGTGAAATTTTTGGAGCATTGGATTTTATCTCCTTTTTAGTTTCCACATTGGATCCCTAATCAGTTTTCATTGAAAGGGAAGTGGGCGCTAATTATTCATCTTCAATGGTGGGGATAAGTGGGCATATGAAGCCGTTGGAGAAACCAATTTTGATAATTAATTAAAGTAGTTGCTAGTTGCCACGTATCAATTACGCATCATCAATATGATTTTACGTGTTTCCGTTTCGTTACGGCTGGACAGACAATTGCCCCCCATTTATTTTTGCAGATTAATTACTTGTTAAGATCTTCAACCTCAGCACTCCCCAAAAAAATCTTCATTGAATTTAAACTGACTAAATTGATGACGATGTATATACAACCCAAGTAAATATTTTTACCTCCTTGTCTCCCATTCTAAAACATTGTACAAAAATTCTTTCCCTAAATTTTTTTTAAAAAAAATATGTACAAGAGTGGATGAGAAAAAGTCATTGAATAAACTCAAAGTCTGCACATAAAAGTCAATTACAGATTTTTACCCCTTTTTTTTTCTCATTGTAAAACGTCACACAAAAGTAGATGAAAAAGTCAAACAATCCTATCACTTGTAACTTGTACATTCATAGCTTCAATTATGTCAACGAATATACTCAAATATTTCTATAAAATCATGTCAATTTTTGGCATTATAAAATAAAAAACATTGTCAACTAGTATCTCTTAACCTAAAATGACGACTTGGACGATTACATTGGTCTTTTGCTTTTTTACATCTAATAATTAGTTATGAAGATAAATCTAAAAAGAATGCCACTTATTACGATGTAGCCAACGAAATACAATTTGTTTGCATCTTATGATCAGTAATTTGATGATCAGTCTCACAAATTTATCCATATGATATAGTATTTCTTAGCTAACAATCATTTCATTTCATTTCAATTTCATGCCGAAATTAAACTGTCAATGGGTAAGAGTTCATTAGTGTAACTATTTATTAGTGTAATACATGTCATGATGTACAAAGTGATATTTTCATGCTGATTGCCACAACATACACACACAGACGGTCGATGTTGTAGTGCTGCATGCACGTAGTAGATAGTTTGGGCCCGTAGTTCAAGCCCAACCCACCAATTCCCAGCTTCAGTCTGAGAGCCTGGACTGACCGTGAAACGCGTTAGGTTTCTTTCATCAAAAGAAACGCTGCTCGCTTCTCTCTGTGTCTGTCTCTGTGTCTGTCTCTCATCGGAGTGCGATGTCGGGGATTGATCATCACATCAGAGCGGTCCGCCGATGCGCAATTGGATCTCGCATCCTATTGCTAACCCTAACAATTCTATGGAGATCGATGTTCAGCCCCTACGATACATCCGCATCTATAAACCCTAGCTGTCTTTCTCTCTCCTCCGAATCGCCTGATTCGGCGATTCGCTTCCCATGGATCGCATCCGCCATTGAAGAAAGCATCGTCTGGGACTCCGTCTACTTCGTACGGATTGCGCAGTGCGGGTACGAGTACGAACAGACCTACGCTTTCTTGCCTCTTTTGCCTATCGTCATCTCGTTCGTATCTAACACAGGTTCTCTTCTTTGCTCTTTGATTTTTAATCCGCCCCCCCTCCCCCATTTTGTATGCTATTGTTGCTGGTGTGAATGCATTATGTTGTGTTTCTGAATTGGGTTGTTCTCTTTGCCCTTCAAGATAGTGTTTTGGCCGCTGGTTCCGCTGATTGGATATAGAGCTGTGTTGGGATTGTCTGGTTATTTCATCAATAATATCGCATTTCTGTTTGCTGCCCTTTACTTTTACAGGTATAATACTATCTGTGAAGCAGTTGTTCTGTAGGTTTGGATAACATTGTTGTTACTTAATGTTGAATTAAGCTAATTGAACTTGTGTGAATACTACTTTAGACATTGATCCTTGAGGAAATTTGGGGTTTTCGGGTTGTTCTTGTGAATCAATTCATGAATCGTACTCATAAAGCTTCGACATTCCAAGATCATCGGGTTTATGTGATAAAATAGGCATAGATTTTGCTTCCCTGTTTCTTTGCCTATGCATATTCATTGCCACTATGTGTTTTCTTGTTTAGTTGTTCTTTCTAGTTGCTTTGCTTTTATGGTCTTATTTCAAGGCCACCTTCTCATATGTGAAGTATTGTGTGCTTTTTTAAATAGGTTGTCTCTTGTGATCTTGAAGGACCCAAAAGCATCATTGCGGGCATCAATTTTGTTCTGCTTTAACCCTGCTTCCATATTCTACTCATCAATGTAAGCACCATGGTAGCTTGTTGAAGTATTTAATCATGAATAGTTTTTGCTAATGTTATCAAATCTGAATTCAAATTCTTGTATTAGGATTTAATTATGCATGCAAATATGCTATCTAGCTTGATGCGATGTTCTCAAATGCAGATATACAGAAAGCTTATATGCTTTATTTTCAATTGGAGGTTTGTACTACTTGATGTCTGGTGCAAAGAATTTTCCCGTTCTATGGCTTGCTATCTCTGGTTCTGCAAGGTCAAACGGAGTGCTTAATGCTGGGTATTATGGTTTTAAGGCTCTGCATCAGTCTTACTATGCCATTTATGTGAAGAAGCGTGCCTGTGTAAGTCCTAGTTCTGCATTATGGCTACAATGGTACCATGTGATCTATGTCCATTCTTGCATGAGTTAAGATTGACCATGTTTCTAATGCAAATGGTTTTTCAGCTGGTCTTGCAGGTTCTGCTTGCTGGAACACTGCGATGTATCTGTATTTTCATCCCCTTTCTTTCATTTCAAGCATATGGCTACTACAATATATGTCATGGACGTAATCCTGATGAAATGAGGCCTTGGTGCAAAAAGAGGGTTCCTCTATTGTATAGTTTTATACAAAGTCATTATTGGTATGTTTTCTCGTTTTCACTATATTTCTTTTTGACGATGTAACAATTAATATTTGTATTGCCTTATCGTTATTCAGATTTCTAAAAACCAAATAGATTTTTACTATCATTTTGATCAGATTATTATTATTTTTATATTTAGGGTCATTGGATTTCTCACATAGTAGCTTGAAGCCATGGCATAGAGTACCATGCCTAACCTATAACATTTTACTGTCAAGTGTTGTCATCTGGTTGAGTGTATATGTTGAAAATGTACACATGTTTCAAGAAATATGACTTAAGATCTATTGTTGTTTTGACTTGCGCGTTGAGTTGTACTTGTTAGAGCTGAAGGTATGCTGTTTGTTCTTGCATTTCATAAATATCATGAATCTCTCCTTGTTTCAGGGGTGTAGGCTTTTTGCGGTATTTCCAACTCAAGCAGTTGCCAAATTTTCTGCTTGCATCTCCAGTTCTGTCTTTGGCATTTTGTGCAATCTATTCTTACGCGAAGATTGAGTCTGACAACTTCTTTTCACTTGGGCTTGGGGCTACAATAACAGAGAAAAATTCAGCATCTGTGCTTTTCAATGGAGGTGAAGAGCTAATCATAGATGATCACTACACAAAAATTCCAGGTACTAGTGTAAAATCTTCTAGCTGGTTGTTCATCTTAACCTACATAGGGTTATATTCGTTGTCTTTGTGCGGGATTGTCTCTGTCTACTTAACAGAAAGCAAACTTCCTTCAGCATATATATCACACATGATTGCACTATGTAACAGAAAATAAAAATTTGAGGCGGCGACAAAAGATCAAGATACAGGGCAGGTCTTTGAGTTCAGCAGAAACTGAGGTCTCAGTTAATAAGTCCGGATACTATTCTGTAGTTATGCTCCCTTTCATTTGTCACTTGGGCTTCATGGTGGCCACAGCCTTCTTCGTTATGCATGTCCAGGTACTGCTCAACTTTGTTAAACCACTCCTAAGCATTACTAAAGGTTTGAATGTAGGGCATGGCAATTCAGTTATCGATTTCAGAAGATGATGTGTGATGTAAAATCATGTGTTTTAGTATTTTGCGTTATTGACTGCCACGCCAGTTATTGTGACATCTCATTCTGACTCAGTTTTCTAATTTATGAAGCTTTGCATAAGCCAATTGTTTGGTCCTTTTGTTGTGATGCTTCAATACTTGTGCAGGTTGCAACTCGGTTCTTGTCAGCTAGCCCACCTCTTTACTGGTATGCCTCTTATGTCATGGCTTCTCCAGGAAGAAGCAGGAGATGGGCGTACTTGATATGGGGATATGCTGCCTCCTACATTCTTCTTGGCAGTCTGCTCTTTTCCAACTTCTATCCCTTCACCTGAACACTGCAGAATCCTTCCTGGTCCTCTGTGGTCCTTAATGGTGACATGCTGTTGTATTCTCTGTATTTCCCAGTTAATCTTGCTTCAAGTGCTGAATGCATTTCCTCTTGCCGACAGCCGAGACTGAGTCGAAATCACCAATGACCCCTGACGTCGGTTGCATCTCCTGGTAATACGAGAGGATGGTTGAGGATTCTGGAAGGTATGACCCATGAAATTTGGCAAAAAGATGGTGTTGTCGAAGATTCCCATGAAACGGAAGGATGACTCCTACAGACAGTTTTGTTTCATTTATTATGAAAGGCTTGAACTGGATTTGGAACTTCTTAAAAGCGTGTAGCGTGCGCGCGCGAGAGAGAGAGAGAGAGAGAGAGAGAGAGAGCTGCTTAATTTTGTAATCGAGCATGCATGCCACATCTTCTTTCCCTCTTGAAAATTGGCAAAAGCGAACTCGTCATTTAATGTACCAATCAACCTATGAATGCGTATAAGATTTTGTAGTGTTAACTCAAGATGGTTTGTTTAGAAGGGATAAAATCACTCCCCATAGGTTGGGTATCTAAATGCGCGGAACTGAAATATATGTTTTTGAGAATGTTGCTCTTCGTTGAGTATACTAGTGATTAAAGGTCTATTCGATATGAGCATATTGAACCCGTTACTTGTTTTGACTTGCTTGAACATGCTCAAATTTGCTAATTGTTAGTCAAATCTGTTCTAACTTACTCCAACTTATCCAAACCTACTTTAACTTGCTTTAGCCTACTCATAAGCTTCCAAATTGCTCCAATATGCCAATTGTTAGTCTAACCTGCTCAAACCCGCTTTCTGCTATTCAAATATGTTTTAACCTGCTCTATCATATTTCAACATGCTCCAATATGCTCCAACCTGTTAACTGCTCATCTAATATATTAACGAATAGACCTTTAGTTATTAAAACTTACTAAGTACTACAAAGTGTACAACTCTAAAATTTGAACTACGAATGCCAGCTTCAGAATCACGCACCATGCGACGATCCTATGCTCAACTATTTTCTTCCAATTTAAGTTGTGTCACGAAAAATGAGTTTAGTAAGAATGGTGGCGACCGGGGTAAAGGAAAGAGGGATGCCATCACTCGCCACCAATGGGAGGCTTGGGCTCTTGAAACGTTGCTTTGAAGAGTGGGGTTTGAAAATTATAGTTACTAAAATTTTAATCTTTGGAACTTAAAAATATAGGATAGATTAAGGATTCTATAAGAAAATGCATTGTCGATTCAACAATTAGTAAAAACTATTTTATTTTCTAACAATATCCTTTGAACAAAGTGTTTATATGTTATTCTCTAACTTCCCTTATAAAATGTGTTCATTAAATGTGTTCACAAAATTTTTCTTTTATAAAATGTTTCGACAAAATCCTACTCCTATAAATGTTTTCACAAAATCTCGTTTTGTGTGTCATTTGGAATCAGCCTCTTAACGAACAGTTATGCTAGTTGAGGTAAGGTTGTCTATATTTAAATCTTCCCAAACTCGACGAAAGCAGGATCCACACTGAAAGGAGGTGGTGGCGTTGTAACTTCCCTCATAAGGCAGTCCCAGACACAGAATTTCTCGTGATAAAATCGACAGAAGCGGCACGACGCCGTTGCGAAGGCAACACTGTATGAGTACAAGCTCTCGATTCTTGAAGCCTACCAGGGGCAGGGCTCAACTCTCTCTCTCTCTCTCTCTCTCTGCATCGCTTTGGAAGCGCATTGCCTTAACGTCAACAACGGAATCCCTAATTTGGGCTGCTTTCACCGGGTATTTTCTATCTCCTTCTCCCCTAACCTAACTTAACCTAACCTTGCTGCTTAATTTTTTTTTTTTTTTTTTTGGCTTCCATGGCAAATTAGGGTTTGTAAGAATCTACTTGTACGGCCTCTATCATCTCGCCTCTCCTTTATAGCTACTTTACTATTGATTTCCAGCTCACTGATACAACCTTTGGGAAATCAAATTCCATTTTGATTGCAACTTACGATTCAGCTCTTGCTAAATGTCTTGAAATTAATCTCTGGTATGCTTCTTTATGGGTTTTGCAACTTATTTTAAATAAACTAGTTAGAAAAAAGCCTTCTTGCTAGTATTTTATGCTATAGAATCGGAAATAGTAAAATGGGTATCTGTCTTCTTGTTCGATGTTTGAGTTCAATTTGAAATTCTGGTATTTGGTTAGTGATTTCAACGGTTTCATTTGGGCTTATGGCATTAAGTGCCAGCTTTTATTTGTTATGGAACTTGTGATTTTGCATCAAGACAACACAACGGTGTTGTGTTCAATGTTGATGCTGAAAAGGTGTAGTGTTCTTAATCAGCTCTTGTATTCTTTGTATTTCCATCTTCACCTTTTGGCGTAGGCAGATTTCTCAAATATTGGTTGCTCAGGACATCATCTTAGGTCCAGCATCTTAGCTTTGAAGTTGTTCTAACTATGATTTTTTAGGGGTGTGTGTGATGCGTAGTTTTAGATGAAGCGCTCACTTAATAAATCCATAATCTCTTTGTAGCTTAGGTTAAGCCCTTCATTGGGTTTAGTTTCAATTACTAGGAAAAGGAGAGAATTCTTCACTATTTCTGATTACTTGCCTGTCAGTTCTCTTTCATCAATCAAGCTTGGTGCACATGTTAGGGTGTCTGCCGTCATATTGGCCTTTTACCTCTTTTTATATTTTTTTATAAAGATATTCAGCTTGAAGTTTAGACTATGAAGATTTTAGTGCCTCCGTGTGACCATTGCTCATACAGTGCACTGCATGTTTTCTTATTTCTTTGGCATGCGTTTTCTACAATTCTTTGGCATCCTTAATTCTAAGATGTAGGTCTCATGTTTGTGTGTTTCTAGGGGTAGTGGAAGCAGGCTTGCGTGCCTGGAAGCAATATGAGTGCAAATGTTGAGCAGGAAGCTGTGGGTGACATCCATCATGTACAAAATGCTGCTGTAACTTCTTCATCTATGGCATCATCCAATAGTACAAAGATATCGATGTTCAAGGGGAAGGCGGGTTTTGTTATACCAAAAAACAAGTTTTCAGGTTCCTTAGTTCCCCTATTCAGAGGTGGCAAGAAGTCTGAAAGCAGTGATTCTGCCACTGAAGAAAATAGCAAGCAGTCACAAAGGAAGACGAAATGGGGCCCTGATCTTACGCAAGATATCTCTGTGAGGCGAGGAAGAGCTTTAGCTTATCAGGTATTTGCTTGGGTTTCTTAAATTTTTTTTCTGGGTAGTTTGTTCACCTCACATAGGTTGTAAAGTTAGCATCATGAATTTGTTTCATTATTGAATTGGTTCGAGTTTCAGGCCCCCCCCCCCCCCTTTAAAAATCACTAAGTCAGCAACACTGGTTTTGCTTCAGTGCTGCGAGAGTTTTTTTTTTTTTTTTTAAATTTTTAAATCCATGAAAAAAACTTTAGCAAAAATCTCAAGATATTTATATGGGTTGAAGGCATTTATAGCACCGGCTTGTGAAAAAGGAAGTCACTCTGTGCAGATGCTAGCATATGGGTATCCATTCATGGGCATGGTGCTATAAAGTCTTTCTCTTCCTTGTGACTGCTCACATGGAAGCTCCCCATTCCAGGTGCGACTAAGTGATATTACTGCCTCTGTGGTGGTGCAAATTTTGGGCAGACTCGAGTGGATCAAATCACGCAGCAGTTGAAATTGGGGTCGTTAAATGGCGATGTTCAAAATTCTGAATTATTTGGAGATGTTCAAGATCGTGGCCCAACTTCAGATATTGATTATGAGGTGCAACTAAACTGTGCATAAGTTGCTTGCTTGTTCCTGTTTATTGTGCTTTCTGTTTATCTGACTAGATATCTTACCTCGTGATTATGCATGTGTAACTTTTGATGTAGAAGTTGAAAACTTTGGAACTAGAGAGGCGGGAAGCTATAGGTGAGTTTAAATTCTGCTCTTCTTTTGCTAAAAATGTTCTGTTCAGCTGATAAAGAATTTAATGGCTTTCAGGAGAAATACTGAAGCTGAATCCGAGTTACAAGGCACCATCTGATTATCAACCTGTAACAAGGGAAGCTACGGTTCCTATTCCTGTATGTACACATTCTCCCTGTAGCGTCGTTCATTTTCTCTTTTTTGTTTCCCTCTGAATGGCTTATTACTCTTGTGTTCTTTCCCTTGATGTAGGCTTTATCTTTGTTCATATAGTCAGTATGCGGCCCACTTTTTCTAGCATGCTGTTGGAACTTCATTGACGTTCTATAACATGCCCATCCTTCCTCATGTATGTGTTATGGTCCCTGATACTTTGCTTTCTGCTAACTCTGTAGGTTAAGGAGCATCCTGGATTCAACTTCATTGCCCTAGTGTATGGCCCTGATGGGGACACGCACAAAAGATTAGAAAAGGTTAGCATTGCTTGTATATGGTCTTGTGATAAGTGAAATTTATGGGCAATATTCTGTATGTTTTCTTTTATTTCAGAAATATTCTATATACGCTCTTTATGCTGATTGGATTCTTGTTATGTTTCCATCTTTCAAATATATGTCCACAGGAGACTGGAACTAGGATGCAAGTCTATGGCATTAAATCACAGACGCGAGAAAAGGTTGTAATTTCTCGTTCTGCTTAAACTTTGCTTTGTTTGGCTTGAAATTTCTGTTTTATTGCAATGACCTTGAAGTGTTAAACCATAATTTGTTTCTTGGTTCCTCTTACTCGTTGTGTGAACTGTATTCAGGTTGAAATTACAGCATCCGACAGCAGTGAGGTTCTAAGCTGTTGTGATAAGTTATATGTCCGAATTGAGGCAGATACTTATGAGAAAGTCGATGCCGCTGCTGCTTTACTGGAATTGTTACTTTCCTCGGTACCGGTGAGTTCTCTGATGATTGTCAGGACATAAAGCTTCTCTGGTCCTTGTATTTTGATAGCATTGCTCGTCATCTTGTTGTGGGACAACATTGCCTAGATCATCATCATATAAACCTTCATCGCTGGACAATTGCTTAACTATTTAACTTGTTATTATGGGGTTCTCAGGGAAAATCCGCTGCTTCCACAGCACCAGCTTCGGTATCTGGAGATAACATGCAAGTTCTGAGTGAAGGTCAGGATTTGGCCACTATCTCTGCTGTCAGTGCTCCAACTGCAAGCCAGGAGCCTGTACAGGCAATTATGGGTCCCATATCAACTTCTTCACAAGGCCCTTTTCAGCAATTCCAAGGTTCGTGGTTCTCTACAGCTCAATCAAACATGCCTTCTGGAGTTGGTCCTGTTCCTAGTTCTATGGCTTTTCCTTTCAGTCCATCACCAACACAAGCAGTGTTCCCACCTAGGCCTGCTCCTCCGTATGGGTTTGGTTCTTCTCCGCAGAACATCCCAGTTGGCCCCCCAAGACCAGCACAATTTATGCAGGGGCCAATGATGTCTCCTGCAAATTCTTTTGGGCAAGCTGGTCCTCCAAGGAATCTTTCAGCTGCTGTATCTCCATCCCCATCTCCAGGTCCGTTAATGGGTCGCCAGTCAATTGCAGCCCATTCACCTGGTGTTCCAGGGCCACAATTAGGTGACCGACCTTTGAACCCTCCAGTGAACTCTCCTGGATGGGCTATGCCACCAGCTGGTGCCCTACAATCAATTGCCCCTGGCAGCTTGGTTGCCCCACTAAGTTCATCACAGGGGTCAGTTGTGTCGCAGTCTGCTGCTGTTTCACTGAATCCACCATCTGTCCCGTCAGGACCTCCTCACTCTCAGTCATTTCCTTCTCAAGGTGGACTCACTTCAGCAACGTCATTTGTCCCTTCACAAATTCATTCATCATCAGCTATGCCCATGCCTCTCCAGTCCTTCACACCACAGGCTCCTCTATTTAATCCACCTAATACTTTATTAAGGCCAGGTCAAGTTCCTGCACCACCTCCTGCATCTCGTCCACAATCCGGGATGTCAAACCCCGCTGTTGGACCTTTGAACACCCCAAGCTTCACTCCTTTAAAACCAATGGGTGTTCCAAGTCCGACTCCAAGGCCCCCGCTTCCAAGTTCCAATGATTTCACTTTCCTGCCTCAACGACCACAAGGACCTCCCCAGTCCGTCTCTGGACCCAGTGTGCACTTCGGATCTCAACGGCCTCCAGGCCCTCCACAAGCTCAGTTGCCTCCACCACCCCAGGCCCCATCTTTCCGGCCAGCCTTGCAGAGCACAATGCCACAGCATGCAGGACAAAATTTTCCTAGGCCACAGATGGGTCCACACTCCGGTCAATTTGGACCTCCAAGTCCAAACACCCAGATGGGTCCTAGGAACCTCGGTCCATTACTCCAAATGCCAAATGCAGCCGGTCCTTTCCCACCTAGGCTGGGGCATTCGCCTCAATATCAGCAAAGTTACCCTGCTCCTCCTTTGAGCCAGCCAGGAGTTCCCTTTATTACCAATCAACATTCCAACTCAACCAGCAGAACACAAGTGTACGACCCCTTTTCTCCGACTTCTGTAGCTTCTGCTCAAGGGAGCAACGCTTCAGCAGCTAGAAAACAGGAGTCTGACCCCGAATACGAGGATCTGATGGCATCAGTTGGGGTCAAGTAACCCATTCAGCTCAACTTCATCGAAGATTTTTGTTCTGTATTTTATATCCCACTTTGTTTTCTGCTCTGAGGCAGGGGCTTGATGTTATCAGATAAATTCTTCTAGGATTCTGATTGCATCCTGAATTCAACCTTGGTGCTCTGCATGTATTGACCAGTTTTCTGGTTTTGGAGATCCCCTTGATACCTTTGTGGTCATCGATAAAATCTTCCTGTCAAGGGTTTGGCACAATCGTCTGAAATTGCATTTTCATGTTTTACTTGCGTGGCAATTCTAGCCCAAGTAACCTGAATTCTTTTTTGGAATTACATTTCATATGAGAGAGTCACCCCAATCCTGGGCCATCGGGTAAGCCTTTGTTTGAACTTAACCTTGGACTTTACAAGAAAACTTGGGTTACTGACTATCATGAAGCTTACTGAATAAGACGAGGGTTATGCATCAGTAGATTGGCCCTACCGTGCAAATGGGTTTGTCTATGAAATTCTAAAGTGTATATGGCACAAATAATTATACAATAAAAATATAATATATGAGAAATACATTCCAAAAATATATATATAAATTAGATAAGGGAACACATACATACGGTTGTGTGTAATAATTTGCAATGAAATTCGTCACTAAAGGACAAATTGAGAAGTCAGATCTGTAGAGCAAGTCTAGCCATCACTTTTTTACAAGCAACTACTCCATTTCGCAACCATGTGTTCTCAATTTAGGAATTTCCCTCCCTTTTTTATTTCCTAATAATGGTTGACTTTTTTATTTTTTTAAAAAAGTCACAAAGATAGTACAATATAATAGGGAAGAGAAGGATCGAATCTGGAACTTAATTTACCCAAGATGTCAGTTTTAGTTACTCGGTTAAGATTTTACCGGTATTAATGGTTGATTAATAGTAGCCTAGGTTTTGGACTATTCTTAATCTCATGTGAGAGCACTCTATGAAAATTTTTTGAGACTCCAATACTACATCACCTACTAGGAGAGATAAGGTGGATTAGCCACTTTGATCATTCAATGAGACCAAAAATTTACGTCTATAACACTAATGCAATAAACATTTCTTCATCATTATGAAAATGACAAAATCAAGTTAGAAGTACAACTTGCAAAGAGTATAATATGCCACAAAAGTTTACAGATAGATTGTACTTTTCCATAAACATGCATAGCTTTCTTTATAAATGCAAGTATGCATCCATATTAGTCGAACATGATACAAGTTGTTTTGCCCGATTATTTATCAGCCAAAGAGGCTAAATCACAAAGAAGAACGACAAGAAGAATATGAATATGGCAACAATTTTGGCAGCCGTTAAGTGATTGAAACTATATGAGATTCTTTACTAATTATGTAATGCATAAAAATTATATAATGCGAAATTTACCATTAAAGGATGGTCTAGTGGGAATTGATCTATTTTTCATTGGAAATCTATGTTGAGAGCTTAAGATGATTCATGTATGCATAAATAACCCCCCCCGGGTCCAAAAGAAAAACAAACAAAAAAAACATTTAGAAAAAGGAGATAAATACAAGCGACAACATCAACTGCAATATAACACATCATTTAGAATGTAGTACGTACATTAATACAGTATTTGGTGATCATTTGGTCTAAAATTAAAACTAATAATTTTTTAGATTTTTTTACAATTGATTAATTTTTTTAAATGCATTAGAGAATGTTTGAGTGATTTTTCAAAAAGATATCCTCATTACATTATAAGATTTTTTTTTTTTTTTTTGAATTAAAACCCCATATAAATGTATCATTCAAAGCATCCTCAATAAATTGGTGTAAGATGTTTTATCAGATATAATATGCAAAGTAATTGTTAAGGGGTACATTAATTTAATATAAATAAAGGGGCTATATTAATTGGATATACACATAATTAAGATAGGATATAATGAAATAAAAATAGATGCGATAATTGTGATCAGGGCCAGCCAATGAGGATTTGGATTCCTATCTAGGCAGCAAAATTGACGTGGTACACCTGATTTATTAGACTACGGCTGCGCCCATACATGTTCTTCCTTTGAATTTATATTTATATGCTGCTCAATTTGCTATTTTATATCATTAATTTGCTGATGCTTTTGTTGACAGCCTGGAAAACGTGACTCACTATTGTATTTGGCTGTGTTCGGCTACAATATTGTGAGTAACTTTTATGCGACGTTTGGTCGGATGTAATATACTAGTAATGTAATGCAATTAACTTTGCAATGTAATCGTGATTACTTATTTTGTAATAATCATAATTACAAGAGAGTTCTTTTATTGCAATACTCTCATGCAACCAAACAAAATAATAAAAACACAATTACAAACTTATTTGCATTATAAGATTGATTGCATCTAACCAAACATTACATTAGTGTTTTAACCAAATCGATACACTAATCAGTCAATTTTTAGTATTCGGTAATCTAGTATTTTTGACTAGCATTTTAAGTAGCGTTTAACGTTTTAGAAAGTATTTCTGAAAGCTAACAGTATTGGTTTTTAGTATTCAAAAGTAGTGTTTCATATTTTTTGGTCAAAAAATATCTTTTGAAAATTTTATCTTTGGAAATTATCTATATTATATTCTTTTATATCAATTTACAATAATTAACTAACCCAACAATTAAATTTATCGAAAACACATTTGTCTCAACCGCTCTTCTAAACAGCTATCCGCTAGATTAGAAATACTATCTAATTCTCATAGATTAGAAACACTTCTAAGCAGCTAAAATTAAAACACTATCTGATTCTCATAGATTTAAAAGAAAAATTACAGATAGAAATTAAATAGGACTCATGGTTTAGAACCTCTTAATATCAAAATCTACTTAAATCTCAATATTTATGGTACGGTTACATATTTTGAATTACAAAATGATATATGTTTTGTTGAAATACACTTGTTGGAGAACAAAATTTTTATTATCATGTATTAAATTTTAAAAAATTGATATGACTAAGTTGTAGAAGGACATAGTTATAATTTATAATTTTATAAAATTATTAATTTGTTCATATTTTTTTCAAAAATACAACATTATATATATAATACGCCTTTACAAAAAAGCTAATTCAATTAAGGTGGCATTCTATATCAGCTAGTCAAGATCACGAATGATAAGAACTTTACGATGAAGACCAACCAATCCCTGTGTCTGCCATGTGTCACCCTTACCTGACAAAATTAAAAATAAATGTGATACTGAGAGGATAATGACAATGATAATTCAAAGTAATAGCTATAACCACGTACATCCATAAGTTCCAACATAATATAGAATGTGCAAAGTATGAAAGGCTGTTTCATCTTGTGAAAAAGACAGCTTTGACGGAGAATAGATTTAGGTCTTCTCGCCGACCGGCGTTAAGAGCACTGGCAGCGGTTGCCTCGCGTGAAAACATGTGGGGCCCGCGTGTCATTGGCATGGCAAGGGGAAGCTGGCAGCAGGGGGAATTGAGGGGGCATGCGTGTCAACTCGTCTGTGCGGTCCACCTCTAATGCCACTTTTTGTGATTTTTTATTATTTTTTTTGTTTTTCTTGTTTTTGAAGTAATATATAATTTTTATATGATTAAAAAAATAGGTTGTGTGTTATAAAGTGGGTCAATGACAAATATTTTTATTGGATAATTAAAATTGAGTTCTATGGGTTGGAGAAGTGATGAAATGCAAGTTCTAAAATTGTGAAATTTTTACTGACGTGACAGGTCAGAGTTCCAAAATCTGGAACTCCACTGGGAATGCTCTAAACGTTTCAATCCTGAGCACAATCCTCATAAGCTGGAGCCAAATTGTACTCCTTGCATATAATTTGTTGTCCTTTTTTATAATATAATCGTCAAATTTAGCATCAACTAAAACAATCGGTCTCCAATTTCATTGAAAAATTCAAAGAAGAACACCATTCGGGTTTAAAAGTATGAAGTTTAGGAATTCGGGTAAATTCAAATGTCAAAAAGATGTGTTTTAAATTTAGAAAATGGTAAAATTCGGTGAATGAGAATATAACACATCATACTTTAGAGAGTATAATTTAATCTAAATTTCAGATAATATGTCACAACCCCTATCCATTATAGTTTAATTCAGAGCCGCAAGGTTAGGCTAACTTATTTGAACTGAATTGAACTGAACTGAACTTATTTTTATTGACTTGAACTAAAGTTATTGTTATTGAACTAAATTAAACTTAATGAAATTCGACTTATTTTGAAAAAAGAAAATAATATATAAAAGCTTTGTCAGCAATGATTGAAGGAAAGGTGGGGCCTGAGTATATCCTCATCTCCAATGGTCCGATTTCAAAGAAAAATAGGTGGAGGTTTTCTTTCACCTTTCAAAGGCTGATTAATGCTTAATAAAACTGGCAGCGCCGGCTTCCAAGTCTAATCCCCTTAATTGTCTCTTAATTTGACTGTTCAACTTTGTCATCCTCAAAATTTCTTCGTCAAATTAGCAAGTTCAGGTGCTTTAAGCTAAACCATAAAAAAAAAAAAAAAACCTTTGATAACGAGATATCAATATATATATCCCCTCAATTATTCACATACTTCGTACAGATTTTAGATTGAGTTTTTGCATATTGACTTATGCTTTTCAGTGCTAAGACATAATTCCATATTTTTACATCCTTGTTACGTGTGGAGCTGTTATAGTTGTAACTTGTAAACAAAATAAGCAATGTCCACATCACTCATACGTGCCAACTTTGGTACCAAATGTGAAATATACAATTAAGCCAACTTTATTTATTCCCCCCCCAAACTAAAATCAAGAAGAAAAAGTAGCATGCAAGATCAAGTACTTCATAAAATTCATATGGCATCGCAAACTAATATAAATAGATAAAAATAAAAAAGTTGCTTTACAATCAAAGATATAGAGTAACTCATATGCCGATTAAATAAGTAAATAAATATTTGAGGTCATGTAAACATTCCTGTCTGTGATATGATAGACAATCCATCTGATGCATCAAAAAGTTCTTCGTACAATCTAGTCCACCCAGATGTACTTTACATGTGTATTATATATACAATAATAATAAGGGCAAACTTATTTTAAGTTAAACTTATCTAAACTTATTCTGAACTTTATTTACTGAACTTATTCTGAGCTATTCTAAACTGAACTTATATGAACTTATTCTGAAATTATTTACTAAATTTATTATTCAGAACTTTTTGAACTGAACTTATCTGAACTTATTATGAACTTTTTAAACTAAACTTATTCTGAACGAAACTTATCTGAATTTATTCTATCTGAAAATAAGTCCAAAAGAACCGGCACTTAAACTTTGATCAATTATACAAAAGCATATACAGTCAATCCAAATTTGCAAGATGAAAAATAAGTTTTTACGTTTTATTTATGAACATTTTGATTGCATAACAAATTTGACAGAAACATGTATACGCCAAAGCCAAGAAAGAGAAGCCAAAAAGCTAAAAGACACTGAGAACTGACAAACAGCCTGCATTTTCTGATCTTTTTCCTGCTTTGTCCCTCACCCTCGGCCAACTTTGAGCCTCCTTTGTCCCCCACAAATCTTCACTTTCACATGTCATTAGCTTAAGCTAATTAAGCTAAACTAACAACCCCCACCTACCCTCCAACAATCATAATTAACGCTTAAAGGCAGCTTAATTGCAAGCATAGCCATATTTAATCAAAACCAAGATTCAAAATATTAAGAGGCAGGCCCACCATACTTAGTCAAAATATTAACGAAATAAATTAAGACGAATACACTCCGTATGTATTAACACGCCAACCAACGTACCCACCAAGTAAAACGTAGAATGTCCATTTCTACCTCTCCATGTGGTCAATAGCCTTATTCCCATGAACAAAACGCTGCGTTTCGGCAGATTTTGGACCAATCTTCTGCGCTTCGACATCTTCCTCCTCCTCATCACTGGTGGTCAACGGGGACATGGGAGAATAATCCGCTGTCTTATAGTTGTACTCCCCGCCATAAACTCTGATCATGAACACATAAAACGACGCCGCAAAGACGGCAAAGAGGATAAGAAGCCAGCTGAACTGAATATTGACGAGCGCCTTGGCTCGGTGAAGCGACTCGTCCGAGTTACACCGGACCACCTTGTGACCCTCCTCTTCGTGCATGAAGCACCCCTTGGGGATTAGCCCGGGGGTCCAGAGCGCGAACCCCATGACCATGAACCAGACCCCTTGGAAGAGTATGCTCAGGGACCTCACGAACCCGACTATGAAGCTCCTCGGGGCCCCGATCCCGAGGAGGGTGGTGGCTAGTGAGACGAAGACGACTAGCTGCAGGAGCCAGTGGTACTGACCCTCCACACCCATGTGGTCCGCCGAGTGGAGGTGGAACAGCAGCAGCTGCTGCCCGAACGCCATCGCCCCGACGAACTGGAGCACGTCGTGTTGGTCCGGGCCCGGTCGAGGCGAGCCCGACCCGTGCCGGGTCGGCAGCTTGTCGAGGGCGAGGGCGAAGGCGGCGTAGACGAAGAAGGTGAGGGAGATGGAGGAGTGCTCGAAGTTGTGCAGGTGGTTGGACGGGATGGTCCCGTCCGGGTCGAACGGCTGGTGCCGGTCCGGCCCGATGAAGAGCTCCATGGCCACCGACGCCGCGCAGCCGCCCATTATCAGGTACAGCTCCAGGTGGCGGAGGAGCTTCGCCGGGAACCACGCCAGGCTGGTGTAGTCGGCCGGGCCCTTCTGGGCCAGGAGCTTCAGGTGGTTGTAGAGGTGCCACAGCCCGATCACGAAGAACCCGAAGCCCGGCCCGACGTGCCCGATTAGAGTACCCATGGTGATCTCTCTATCTAATCAATGATACTATCAGGTGGATTTATTATTAGCTTAACTGCCAATTGATAATATGGAGATTTTTGGATTAAATGAGACAAAGTAAGCAAATTAGATAATGGGTTGAGTTTGCGGAGCACAAACGAAGGAATGGGGGGTATTTAAGGAAAGGGAGAGGGAGGAAAATTCAAAGAGAGTCTAGAGACTTCGGAAGCTAAGTAAGAGAAGGCAGGCTTAGAAAATTAGAAATTTAGAATGACGGGTAATGGGTTTGAAAATTCGAGGAGAAATTAAGTATGAAATTGTGAATTTAATAGGCATGTGGTCCTGTTTAATAATCAGCTATTAGTCGTTAGTTGCTAGTTAATTGTATTAGTTGTTAGCTGTTAATTGATTATATTAGCTGTTTGACTTAGCTCATGATTGCAGTAGTCGTTTGTGGCAAAAGTGTTTGGTGAAATTAGCTGTTTCTAGACCCGGCAAAACTGACCCGAGACCCGAAATCCGAACCGAACGATCCGAACCCATACCTGACCCGACGCCCGAAATATGCTCACCCGAAAGTGGAGCCGAAACCCGAATTAATTCGAACAGAACCATACTCGACCTGAAATTTTTCACAAAGTTGCTTGTTTTGGCATGACGAGCGTATTTGATCAAAAATTGATTGACCCGAAATCGATCCGAACCGAACCATACCCGAACCAAACCGAAACAACCCGAAATGTCATTTAACCCGAACATGACCCGACCCATACCCGAACCGAATGACCCATTTGCCAGGTCTAGCTGTTTCTAACAAAGTAATTCGATAAAAATTCACTTATGCCCAGTACTCAATTTTATTATTTTTCTAACAAAATAATTTTTCATTGGATATTTATTTTTCTTGTTGATATTAATTATGAATTAAGACTTATGTGATATATAAAATTACATTCATACTTTTTTCTAATTTTAGTACTTATTATCAAAATATATTTTTCATGTTAAATATTTTCTTTTTTAATAGCAATTGAAATTATGTGATATAAAAAATATTTATATATCATGTAAGACTAACTAACATAAATTACTTGTTAAATTAAGAAAGCGTTAAAATTAAAAGTATTATCTTCAACATCATGACCATCCACAACTCAAGTCCCAAAAAAGAAAAAAATAAATTGAAAAATTTAAAGTATAAGCATCCAACATTCGGGAATATCATTTGTAAATGACATGTAATATAAATTTGTCCATATTATAAGGTTAGTATGGTCATTATAATAGTAAACATAAAAAAACTCTTTGAAAAAGCTATCTCAAAGAACTTTTTGTAAAAGAGCTTTTTGGGTGTAAAAAGTTAATCTAAAAGACTAATCAACCAAACACCCCAAAGAACTTTTTGACCAGAGTCAAATTGCTAATACCCCCAAAAAGCTCTTTTTATACCCAAAAAGCTATTTGCCAAACATAGTCATAGTAAAATTGATTTGAGATTTGAAATTCGAATTGAATGACTCGAATCTATATTTAATCCAATATTGAAAATATGCTCGTTCGAAAGTGAACTCAAAGTCCGAATTGATCAAAATCGAGCTAATCTAAACTTAATCCGACCTGTGTCTGAACAAAATAACCCGTTTATCAAGTTTAGAATTAGGCATGGGGGTATGGCACGTGTATCTCATGTGACATGCACTTGGTGGATTGGGGAATAAGGTAAACAATTTAGATTGGGCGTTGACTAAAGACCAAGTGAATGATTTTGATTTTGCCATTTGGCAGCGTCTCTTCTAGAAAGAAATTCACTCTTGAAATAAAGTTGGAAATTCAACCCCCCCCCCCCCCCCAAAAAAAAATCAAAGTACAAAACTGTTTGTCTTTGTTTTTCTTTGTTCTTCTGCAAGTACCTCTTCAACTGTGCAGCAAACTCTGGTGGTTGAAATTTATTCGTACTGCTTGACCCTCCTGAGATCGCCCATCTAATACTGCTTTATGGGGTATTATACGAAAAGATGATCAATGTTCTACCAACATCTCGTACGTTTCTGCTGCTTCTTTGGCCTCGAATATATTCCTTCTAGATGAGCATTTAAACCATAGCATTGCTACTAAACATAATGTAAACTGATCGACCAACGTGCTTTGTGCTTTGGATATCCACCACGCGTACATCTATGATAAAGTTTTAGGGAATTAATATAGGTTGATTTAATTAGTTTGACACTTGACTTCTTCTTCAAGTAATATCTCGGATTCGAGTTTTATAAATGGTTAAAATCTGTCATAGGATAACCCTATTCTTTTAAGGATTAATAGTAGCTCAACTCTGATAAGTAAATGCTCAGAGACAAAGAAACATAAAGCTTCGCAGATGCCACAAACTACAACATCAGAGTTTTGTTGCAAAAAAATAAAATTATAACATAGAGTATATGTACCGCTAAAAGCAATCACGATAATCACATTTCAAATTATTCTAGTAATAGTAGCCAAATTGGTAGTACATGATCCTCTTTGGGGTCGTTATAACTTATGAAACATACATGTCTGGTCTTCAATTACTTAATTCTTAATCAATTATTTATGATGAAATGACAAGGTCTTTTTTTTTCCTCCGCATTTAACAAGCCATACAGGAGCAGGTTGGAAAAATCATACCGGGTCCAAAGCGAATAAGCCATTTATGAAACAAAGAATTAATACTAGCCTAAGCATCTCCACAACTCCAAATACTAGTCTAGAACATAAAGGGTCTATTCTTTTCGTTGAAAAATATAGGTTGATAATGAGTAAAGTTGGTTGAGAATGATAGAAGTGGATTGCAGTAGACTAAAGTGGGTATTTTTTTATTGAAATGGGCGGAAGTGGATTGTATTTTTTTATATGATGGGTAAAAGTTGGTTAAAATGAATATTTTTATTGTAATTGGTGAAAAGGGTTAAAATGGGTTGAAGTTGGTTGGTTGAGGTTAGTAAATTGAGATTTACCAACGAAAAGAATAGGGTCCAAGAGCATCCACAATAATCAAATCTCATTTTATTCATGTCTGTTTCACATCACCAAATTTAATAAGTAAACAATTAAATTATAATTGATACTCAAAAAGATATATAGTTCCACATTAAAATAACAGTTTTTGTCACTATATATCATCCCACATTGATTTTTACACAAGAAAAATCAATATACACGCCCTACTTTTTCCCCTTTGGCCAACCCACATCTGCCCCCCTTTCTTGATCTCATAGTCCTGATTTTGAGCTTCCCCAGTAATAATTCAAGGACAATTATAACCTATACAGTAGAATAGGATTGGAGTAGGAGAGCTATTGTAGTTTGTAGATGTAAGAGCATACGCAAAGCTTTCCAATAACTATCCAACAAACTTCTCTAACTTCGTAGCTGAAATGACCTCCTACATATTAGGATCTGTTCTTTTTATTGATAAATTTTAATTTTTCAACTTCAACTCATTTCATTAGTTTCAATAAAAAAATACTCATTTCAACTAATTTTAATCCACTTCAATTTACTTTCTATTATTTTAACTAACTTCTACCTATCATATCAAAAAACAAAATCAACCTAGTTTAATCCACTTCATCCACTTCAATTAATTTCAACCCACTTCAACCCAATTCGATAAAAAAATACCCACTTCAACCTACTGTAATATATTTTCACTAATTTTATCTGATTTCATCCATTTACTAACTTATATTTCCTAACAAAAAGAACAGGCTCTAGATTAGCTAGTCCTTGGTTAACACAAAATCATTTATAAAATTTTAGAGGGAGAAACACGAAGCCTTTTCTCAAATTTTACCTGGACCAACAATCGGCAAAACCACAGGCCACCAATATCGAACAGACATGGCCAACAATACGATGATTTGCCCAATTTATAAAAAATTTGCCTTTTTTTTTCTTGAAAGATGTGATCCCGTTTGAGCTCCTTTTTAAAATTTAAAACTCTCACAGAACCCTTTTTTTATGAAATATTTTCATAAAATCTTATTTTTATGGGTCTTTTGGATTCAGCTTTTTTACGAACAGAGATGTTGGTAGACGTAAGGTTGTATATATCTGAATCTCCTCAGACCCTGTAAAAACGGGACCCATACTAGGAGGTGGTGGTGCTGTTGTTGTTTAAAATTTAAAACCCATAAAAACTTTTTATACTCCAAACTCAGTAACAACACTCAACCATATTTATTTATTTATTTATAGTTCGCAACGGCCACACTCCACCGTTTGTGCTAAAAAAATTCCAACATATTACTCCTCCATTGTAAGAAAATATATCAATATTTTATTTGAAAAAAAAACAATTAAAAAATTCAACTTGCCAAATAAATTTGTTTTAGATAACAAATATCTTGAGGAATCCACAATTTCTTATGTGCTTACAGGAGTACATGCTCTCATTGTCCACGCTTGTATTTGTCATACATTAATTTTTTAATGTATGTCTACTGATATGGTTCTTGAGAGTATGTGCTCGTAGGAATAAGATATATATATTATGAGGAATCAAACGTACAGTCTATATTATCCACGGCTTCGGAGTGTCTATATTATCCACGGCTTCGGAGTCTTTCGCTTGTTCTCATCTACTTTAACTAGTAATTATTTTTTTTAAAATTTTTAAAGAGAGATAATTAAGCTTTCTTGCTTTAAGGTAGGATTTAAATGCCTGATTTTCCTCTTAAAAAACAAATACTCTATCACTTGTGTAAGAGTGTTTCCTTGTCCTCACCTTAATCAATACTTACGGACTACACAAATACAGTAAGTAATTCACATAAACAAATGTATGGATCAGTAAGATGAATAAGATAAAGCTGCGCAATTAAGTATCGATTATTATAATCAATTATTTATTTCGCTTGGTTGAGTTGATCCATAAGGGCGTCATTGATGAGGTGGTTTAATTATCCGCTTGAAGAATCAAGCAAATTGTTGTGTTTTTTTAATCTCTTATTAATTATAATTTTCGAAGATTTTCTGACATCTTATTATAAGGTATTTTTTAAGTGTTTTATTTTTACTTAAAATATACCTTATTGAATATTAAATAGGAACAAACTGATATGATTAAATAGTGGAACGATGGTAAAATTTATAAATTATGCAAAATAATTCTTTTATACATAATCTTTTACATTTACAAAATTACACGTATGATATGACTCGCGGATAGAGTTGATCTGGTTAGGATGTCAGTTTGTGTTTGTTATCGTAACCAATGAATATTAAAGTTTTATAACTCATAATAAGTTGTAATTAATAAAAATTTTATATTTTTAAATCGTAAAACATATAAACTTGAGTTAAGACAGAACATTTAAGAGTCTCTTGCAGCAAGACACGTACTATTACCCTCCTGACAAATATTGCCAACCATAAAACTCCATAATACGTAGGTGCATGTCTCTGTCCCAAATTATTGCATCTCTTCTACGTACACGTAACAGGTTAATTATAAGTACATCTAATTACTGGATTTTATGTCTGGGCATTGGTCTTGAAAATTTATAGCCTATGTCACCAAATCGATCATTTATATTAATCATAGTAGTGTCATCATATAGGTGATTAGAAAGTAATTACTTAATATTTGTTGTATAATAAATTCATTCAGGTGACCTTTTTTATTTCTCCGAATATATATCATGAACTTAATACAGTAGAATATATTGAAACGTTTTCTTTTTGTACTCAACTCATAATTGAAAAAGATGCTCTTAACTGATGTACATATCAATCAAATATACGTTGTTTCATGAATTAAAGTAATACAATGGGTCCTTCTTTTTTTTCGGTTTAATCAAAGGTATCCATCGCCGATCGCAGTGACTAATCCGTTCACCCCGCAAGCTCTACTTAAAGGTAAAGGGTTGGCCAAACCTTACTCTTCATTCCCAAAGGTCAATGATCGAACCCCTGACCAATTGGTTAAGAAAATTACAAATTGTTGACTATATAACTAGTTGGAGATTATAAGTGTAAAGCGTAACAAGATTCCTCAATCCGAAAAATACATTTTTTAACGCCAAAAAACATCCCCAAGTAGTAAAATACAAGCTTTCATAAAACTGCACAATTGAGTACAGCAAGCTAGACAAGGACTGAATCGATATTCAATGGATAACTTTTAAAAAAATTAATAATAATGGTAAATGAACGTAACAAGAAATCAAACACGAGAAAGAACTCATAAATAAATCAATAAACAAATAAATAAATAAATAAATAACCTGTCATTGTGGCTGCTAATGTATCCAATAATCCAATAGAACAGGAGGAGGAAAAGTTTGGTGAACCAAGCGTTGAATTGAGATAATTACGCGATGAGCTCTGTATATTAATTATACTTTTAATTGTTCCCCAAGCTAGCCAGGTACCTAAAATATGGCATATTGGCATTGTTCCAAACAAGCGGTAACAAATTTAACTTCTTTTACACTGTAATTTTAGTCTTGACATATTTTCTTCTTTTATACTTCATATATTTTAATAGGGTAAGCTGCATTCATATATACCAATGGTCCAATAGTGTCTCCTGTAAGGTGGATTTAGTGTGTTGTCAATGGACAATTGGAGGATCGGATACATAAACAAGACTAGGGATGTGTTCGGCAAAATTAGTTGTTTTAGTAATGGTTAGTTGTTTTACTAGCTGTTAACGGTTTTACTAGTAATTAGTTGTGACTCACTAGTGGTTAGTAGTTAGCTCTTTCAGTATTGATTTAAATAAATACGTTTGGTAAATGTAGCTGTTGAAGAAGCAGATTTATGTAAGATGACGGGCACAATAAAGAAAGGTTTTTAGCAAATAAAAAGAAGAATTTTGTAATTTGTAATGCAACCGCTTGGTAGAGGTTCGTAAAAGCTACTTTTATTAGCTTTTAAAAAATACTACATAAACCTCCAACCACCACCTGATCTACTATTTTACCAAACACTTTTAAGTAGTGATCCATAACATTTTGACCACCATAAACTACTACTCTCTACTTCAATCTCTATTACCGAACACACCTAGGTCCAACAAAAATTGGAGGTATAAATGTTCACAAAGTAACCAAGCTGACTAAACAACACTGCAAGCTTCTCACGAATTTCCCCAAATAAGGAAACTGCGTTCATTAATTATAAGACTGAAGCCAAATCATACTCGATTCAAAATTTTTTTATTTTTACATGACAAGCATACTGGACTAAAAATCGGTTGGTCCAAAATGAAATTTACCCAACCCAAATCAAACCGACCCGATTCAAAGTGGCACTTAACTTGAAGTATAACTCGATCTAAACTTAATTCGACCTGTACCTGAACCGAATGACTCATTTACTAGGTTTAGAATTAAGCACGGGTATGGCACGTCTATCTCATGTGATATGCACTTGGTGAATTGGGGAATAAGGTAAACAATTTTGATTGGGCACTGACTAATGACCAAGTGAGTTATTTTGATGTTTGCCATTTGGCAGCGTCTCTTCTAGGAAGAAATCCACTCTTGAAGTAAGAGAAAATTAATAGCAAGTATTAGAAGATTTTCATATGTACAAGGAAGTGCTCTTACAACTTTGTGGAGCCCTTACAATTTTGTGGTGTCAAGTTGTAAACCTATCTTTTGAGGTTGTAAGTGATTGTTTGGGCAGAAGTTACTTCATTACCCTTACTTGAGAGGGCGCATAGAGTGCGGGAAAAAGGAGAAAAAGAGGGGGAGAAGCTGGGGCTTTGAAACGTAGTTGAAGCTCTCTCTCTGGATCATGTACCACTGACATAGTGGTTTCTTCCTCCATGTAATCGAAGTAAGGGAAAGGAGTATGAAGCTTGCAGAAGGGGTGTGAATGAAGTGAAAGAAAGCTGATGAGGTGTGATTGTCGACAATTGAAGTAAGTTTGGTGTAGTTCTTTACTTACAATTTGATTTTGAATTATATGTGTCAAAGGTGAAGTCGTTCTTGTGTGCGTTTTGGGTAGGGGAAGTCTATGTTGTTATAGGCGATTATGATTGTCGTAGCTCAATTGGTAACTATTTTGGTAATTGGAGTAGCAAATGGCATGTGAGTATGTGTAACATGAATTTAGGGCTGTGAGTTGATGTTGTTGGGAATGTGTTTGGGATGGGGTGATGTTTGTAACAAGGCATACATAGTATGAAAAATTTGTGTAGTATTTGTAATAGTATCCATATGTGAAGAGGGTTAGTTTGGCATAGAAGGTGGCATGTGTAATTGTGTTTTGAAGAGCAGTGGTATGTGTTTTGAAGACCCTGATATGAGTCAATGAAGTAATTGTGTACGTGGTTAGACATAAGAATATGTGTAATTGGTTTAACCCTGCAAACAGTGAGAAATATCCTAGGATAGATGTAATTGTATGATGGGTTGGTCGTAATAGGGTAGTGTTGTCTAGGATAGGCAAATGTTTGGGGAAGTTTGTTAAAATAGTAGTATGTGTAAGTGTAAATGGTGACAGTGATTTATAGTAGTACAACTTGAATGTAGTGACTGACATGTGAAGGACATGTTTGAAATGCAGCTGTGGGGCTGCTATTATTGATTTTGAGAAATCGGCTATGCAGAGGATCATGATGGAGGTTGGATCAGTTGGTGATCGAGTATTTGCAGTGAAGGAGATTGTTGTGTATATATATTGAGGGGTGTTAGATGTTGGGGTAAATGGTGCGATGACGTACGTACGCGATGTGTGTGGGTGTCTCAAGACATAGGAGCTAGTGATGTGTGAAAGTTATTGGAGGGGTAGCGGGGGTGCCCTTAAAGGATCGGAAGGTTTGGTATAACATAAAGTTTAATCGGAGACTATTGATACCATTTGAAAATGATGGTGATGTTGGCAGTCTAATGCGGGGTAATGATAGTCATGCATATTTGTACATTGCCAGGATGGAAGGACCTCGTGCTCGTCCTGCTGTCGTGAGAGAGCAACAAGTACATGATAAATGTCATTGTGAAGCAACTATGGCTGTTGGGGTGCAATCGACAGCGACAGATAATAGGAAACAGTTGTTGATGGAAAATGTTAATACAACAGCGGTTTCCACAAAATTGTTAAGGTAATGACAATTTTATTTGAGTTTGGTTGGTTCCTTGTAATGGGAATGTGATAATTTTAGTGTAATGTGTGCAATGCAACTGTCATGGGGTAATGTTGTATAAGTGCATAGTTGATGGGATTGAGCAAGCAGTGTGTACATCTGCGGAAGGTGTAATACAGTTGGCAGCGGGGAATGACTTTGCAAAGATTCCAATTATTTGAAATCAGTATCTGAATTTGATGTTGAGGAGGAAGCGGTGGTGTGGGCTTGATCTGGAGTGGAAGTGGAGGATTACATTAGGAGGATGACAATTTGAAAAATTGTAATACAAGGGGTGGGGCAAATGTTTTCATCAGCGGATTTGTTTCGGTATACAATATGGAAGTATGCAATTACTAATAAATTTGAATATTACTTCATTCGTAATTGTCGGCAACACAGTAGGTGAGCAATGTCAGATGGGAAGGTGGGGTAGATGAATGATGAGGCGAAGCTGCTTTCACGTCTTATTAATGGGAAGATGCGGTTGTCTATGGATTACTCATCAACTGAAATCATGAAGGACTTTGAGTTGGAGTTAGGATTGAGGATGACGTACATGCAGGCATAGCGGTCACGAGAGTATATTTGGTTGCTAGTCATGGGAAGGCCGGAAGATCACTGTAAGCTGTTACCTTGGATGTCTGCTACCATTGAGAGGCTAAATCTTGATTCAAGAGCATTTGTAGAGTTGGAAGATTCCAGGTTCAAGCATACGTTTATCGCTATGGAGCTTACCTGAATGGATTCATATTAGGGTGTCGGAAGATACTATTTGTGGATGGTTCTCATCTTAGTGGCCCATATGAGGGGATTTTGCTGGTGGCGGTTGCACTTAATGCCGACAACCACCTACTTGATGTTGCCTATGCAATGGTGGAAGGAGAGAATAGCGATGATTGGTTGTGGTTCTACACTATGGTCCATGAGTGTTTGAGGGGGTTGAAGTATGTGATAATGTCGGATAGGCATAAATCACTTGTGTATGCAGTCCATCGGGTGTTTGGTTTGGAGAACCATTGTTACTTTGTCATACATGTCAAGGAGAACTTTGTTGGATACGCTGGGAAGCTAGGGATAAGAAAAAATGCTTCGAAGGACCTTGCAAAGGAAATGTTTTATCGTGTGGCATATGCAGCAACAGCAGTAGAGTATGGGCAAGCGTTGGAGGAGCTCAAGCACTACAAACGTAAGTTGGCACGTTGGTTGGAGGATAATAAGCCTGATCGTTGGGCTTAATTAAAATTTACGAAGGAAAGGGAGGGGAAACTAAACAACAATCCGGTAGAGAGTTGGAACAATTGGATGTGTGGGTTGATACAAATGCCAATCCCTTACCTAATAAGTGGCCATCTTTAGAAGTCTGGGAAGAAGGTGGACATGCAAAGGGCTCAGGTTGAGTAATGGCAGAATGGGGTTGGTGAACGGATAGAGAAGAAGCTCAAAAATACATTGGAGAAGATGGGTTCGGATATTCAGGTGGAGTTATACAGTCGTACCCTGGGGGAGTACGGTGTTCGCTTAACGAACAACCGATGTTTACTTATGAAGCTTAAAGCATTGACGTGTAGCTACAAGGGGTGGCAATTGCCTGAACTACCTTGTGTCCATGCAATGGCGGTAATTGATAAGGAGAAACTGTGGGTGTATGACTATGTACACCATGTTATAAGCAGCGTTATAAATATCTTACCATACCGTCCGATATTGTCCGAAACATACCGTACCGATCAAGAAACGATACAAGCTATTGTCCGGTATTGTACCAGTCAAATACCGGTCAACATCGCTCTGCGCCTTCAAACGCGAAGCAGTACTGGTATTTTCAGTCAAATACAGCCTGATACACTAAAATTTCAAAATTTTTGTACTTTAATTCTTAAAATTTTTTGAACTTCAAAACGGTATGAGCCCGGTGTAACGGTATATAAATTCTATATGTCTCGTTCAAGTGAAAAATGGTGCGATGACTGGTACGATATTTATAACTTTGGGGCCCCTGTGCAGAAAATATTTACATGTATGTTGTGCATCCCATGGAGACACATGACTCGGGCATCGTAGACACAAATACAGGTACTGTGGTTGGAGGGAAGGAGTTGGATGAGGAGCTTAGTGGATGAATATTGCCCCCTAAAAATTCACGCCCACTAGGCCGCCCATAAAAAATGATGCATTGAATTTTAGACCCAAAGACTCACTCTTCGGAGGTGTTCTAAATGCCATGAGACAGGCCACTACAAGAACACTTATCACAAGCCAAGAATAGACTGTGATGACAATGACCCTGGTGTTGCTGTCATTGCGAAGGACTTGTTCGTTGGGAACCTGTCATGCTGACTGCCCGTAACAAAGACTCAACACTGATGGAGGGTATGACTCGTTAAATATATTTAGCTCGTCCGCACCCATTGCTGCAAGGAAGAACTACTGGGAATGCCTGCGTGTTGATGTCTCCCGAAGGTGTGGCAACTTTGTTGGTATTTTTTGGCTAGTGAATGTAAGCTGTATAGTTATGTGAAATGGTTGTCTAGAATGTCCATATATTGAGCAACTATATTGTAGTTGCAGATGGAATGAGGTAACAGCAGATACGTGCTATGTAATGTAGGACATGGGTGGTCATCCTGGGTTAGCGGCTGTCCTGCGCTGGGTTAGCATAACTACCAAAGTTGATGAACTAATGTGGGAAGATTTTGGTGATCATAGAAAAGTTTGTATTTTTCCAATGTTGGGATACGAACTGTCATTCCGGACTTCGGAATCAGTTGTAAATAATATGAGCAATGTTAGTGCGTAATAGAATGATGAAAATTGATAATCACGTTCATGATATGAGACAAAATTAGTGCAAATATTTAATAACGAACTCAAATGGAAATAGGTATAATGTTCTGGGCAATAATGACCACTGATGTTATTGCCAAGACAAGGAGTAATAATCCTGAAGTTGTACTGGTGTGAGGGGAAGTAATTAAAGCAACTGTTACTGTTACTAATATATTTGCCCTACTCGTGTTTGCCATTTGATGTCATTCTTAGAAGTGATTCAATTTGGTTACCATTATTATACGGATTGTCATTGGCATAATCGCTACTATTTTGTGTGCGTGTGTGTCTATATATATATATATATATATATATATATATATATATATATATATATATATATATGTATATATATAGGTATAATGGATGTGTGTGTGTGTGCGCGTGTCTAAACACACACCCACACACTATGTATATATGTATGTATGTGTGAATGTGTGTGTGTGTGTGTGTGTGTATATATATATATATATATATATATTTATATATATAT